>PVKS010015761.1:11006-45408 GCA_004027875.1 Aplodontia rufa
GCAGCAGCAGCAGAGATGTCAGAGAAATCAGCAGCGGTAGAAGATGCAGGTCCCGTGTTCCAGCCACCAGCGTTCACCCCCTTGTTCCCGGCTCCCCAATCCTTCCTAACTCAGCCCCTCGGAGGACGGCCCCAGGCTTGCTGGGTCGTTCTGCCCGTTCCTCACTCTGGAGTGCAGTGGGGAGCGACTCCTTTCCCCATCCCTGTCCTAACTCAGCCCCTCGGAGGACGGCCCAGTCTCGCTAGGTCATTCTGCCTGCTCCTCGCACAGGAACGCTGCGGAGAGCGACTCCTCTTCCCCGGTCCCCAGCCCTGTCCTGCCGGCGCCCGGTTCCCAGTGTCCTGCTGGCCCCCGGGGAACGGCTAAGGTCCGCTGAGGCCGTTCCACCCACTCCCTGCTCCTGAACCCAGCAAGGAGCGACACTTCTGGATGGCCAAAAGCACAGGCATAATGCAGAAAGGTCCTATGAAAATGAATGCAAACTTTAGAAATTTATTGAATACTGTTCTAAGACCTTTCACAAAAGTATAATCTTCCTTTGATTTTTTACACCCAATATCTATATCTGCTTTCAGGGATCAGGAGTGGGGTGGGATTTGGAAGCTCGAGGTGAAACACAGGACCTCCTTCATGCTAGGCAAGGACTGTACACCTTAGGTATATTACTAGCCCAGAGAAACTTGGTTGGGAAGGAAGATCAGGACTTTGCAGTGATTCCAATTTGAATTGAAACCTTTGTTAAGCTTTGTTACTTACTAGCTATTATTGGTTAGCATTTCTATGCATCTCTTTCCTCACCCAAAAAAGCAATGTTTGAAGAAGTAGCTACCAATCAGGGCTCCAAAGTGATCTCAAAGAAAAAAATCTATGCAAAAGATTTAGAAATTCAATCAGAAAAACACCCAACTTGATAACTCCTTGATAATTACTGTGTCTTCTATTTAATAATAATAACATCTGGATGAATTTAAATAGCAAAAGAATACCGATTTCACAGATTTTTAAAGCATTATAGATTTCAAACTGGTTAAGATTATTTTCTTGCATTTGAGAAATCATGGTATTGTAATTTTGATTATAATTGATGATGCTCTACAGCTATAATTGGCATTATTTATGAAATGTTCATATGCACAAGAATCATCACAGAATCCATGGTGCCATGCAAGAATAAAAATTAACAGGAAGTGTTCATTACCATTCTACTCTATCTTTGTTGGAATTTAAGTAAATTTTATTTCTTAAAATTACTAAAATTCTCTGAAAGATAATGACAAAGAAACTTTCCTTTGATTTTAGTTGGAGAGAATTTATGATTTAAATGTTTCATTTAATTTATATTTAGATTAAGGGAATATATGAAAATTAGGCATAGACAGTGCTGAATATCATTATTTATTACTGTTATGAATTTCTAGAATGACAGTTAATGTGTGACTTTTAAAATTGTTTAATATCAGAAATGCTTTTGAAAGGAGAGAAAAAAAATTTTTTGAATGAAATTCAGGTCAATGGCTCCACATTTAATTTATCAACCTTTTAGCCTGTGCAGTGTAAGAAGAAATTTTGAATGTTGGAAGGAACCTGGAAAACAATAGAACATGCCCCATATATAATGATATGGTTACATCTGGTGGATTAATGCATTAAAATGAATTATACATACTGCAGGGGATTTCAAATTTTTCAATCAGACATGAGTGCCTTGAATTTGATATCCAACAGGAAAAATGAAATAAAAATACTGATGTGCATTTTCCTCATAGATTGTAAAATAAAAACTCTACAAACTAAAGAGATCTTTTTCATTGAGCTAAGTGCACTTTAAATATTTTAAAAGCATATGCCTTCTTTGGATAATAATTTTCTGTCATAGAGTGTTTCATATTAATTGTGATACAATGATTTTCAGATTGCTTGCTCTTCAGCTGTTGGTATATTTCCATGTGTAGGTTGATCATGCCAGCCTGTGGGTTCAATAGTCCGCTTTTCAAATGAAGAGGAAAACACAATGACCAACTTGGTTTTCAAGTCATGATTAGCTAGGCTTTGCTGATATAGAATGAATAAGTACAATTTTCTAATTTTAACTGGTACATTTCTCATTTTGCATGATTGAAAACTCTCATGCTGTGTTCCTTTAGGTGTTTTCATATTGTGACATAGAAATGTAGAGGGCTTCTGAGGTGGTTGCACAGTCATGGCATCCTACATACAGGGTGCTTCTGAGGCAGGATGATGTTAACTTCCAGACCACCATGACATATTATTAAGCATGTGTTTCAAAATAAACAGTAAAAGAAAAGGGTTGGGCTGCTGGTGAGTGGTAAGGTGGCAGAGGTGTGAAATTCAAATTCTGATAACCATAGGAAAAGATACCTGATATTCTAGACTCAATCAAAGTTCTTTTCATTAATGGATAATATTTGCATTCCTAATATGAAAGTTAAGGAATATTACAATCTTAGATTTTCACTGATATTTCAAAGTTTCAGAATTTTCTTCTTTTCCACTTATATAAACTTCCGATTAGTACACAATAAGTTGGTGAAAATAAAGAACATATTACAGGAAGACAATTAGACACATGACCAAAAAATCAACTGCTTAGTACACAGAGATATGAGGATCACAACTTCAGCCCCAGTCTCAGCAATTTTGAGAAGTTCTAAACTACATACCAAGAGATACTCATGCCTGCCAAATTATGGAAACAACTCAGATGTCCCTCATTGAAAAGTGCCCCACATTTTGCTCCTTAAATCACATTCAATGGTCAAAAAGCGCTGCTAGGGGAATATCTCGTGGATGGGAGATGAGGAGTTTTGTGGTTTTTCTCAACTACACATGATGGCATGGAAGCACACCGAGGTCTGGAAGTGAGATTTGACTTGCTCAGGCCATTGTAGTGGGAAAACGCCAAGTATCATTGGTGAGGGGAGATTCACACTCACAGTTGCCACACTGAGGACACAGTCTGGGAAATGCTCCCTAATCCCATACATCACCTTGCCCCTGGGTTCCAGCTCTATTACCTGTTGTGGTCATCACTGTCATTCATGCCACATTGGCAACCAGCGAGCATACGCCGCATTTTGGCCACATTTCCAGCACACAGCCTTCTGGATCCTGCTCTCAACTTTGTAGCCCACCTGGCCTCTGGGTGAGTGGAGTCCGCAAGAACTGCCCCACCTAAAGCACAGGCACTCCATCCTCAGGCTGCTGCAGAAACCATAGAGTCCCTGATCCTAAGCCGGCACATCAAAACCTTTCCTCTTGGCACAGGTCAAGGCTCAGAGGCACCTTCCCACCGGCTTGGACAGAAACCTCCCCAGTGACTCAAATCAAGCAATTAGCATCAAGTCAACTGTGTCTCTCCACAGTGCCCCAACAGCACAGCTCTGTGCTTTGGTAGCTCTGAACTCCCCAACAGCGGTTGCCAAGCAACAGGGCTACATTCTGGTGCACCTGAATGCTCCTGCTGGGTTCTGATTGGCTGGGGAGTGCAGCATCATCAGCATGTGCATGTGCAAGACCAGCAAGAGACCAACTGACACTCAGGGTTTCCCTTCCAATGGCGAGCCTCAGCAGCAGCTGGCTGTATGTCACACACCATCAACACCAGCTCACACCACTGTGGAAGCAGCCATGGTATCTGAGGGGTTGTGTTTGTGAAACCGTTCAAGCTCTGTTCCCTTTGGCACTGGATTTTGCTGGTTGTCTCTGGGCCCTGTGGCACAGCCCTGTCTTCCCTGCACCTTCCAGACCAGAGAGGGCAAATGGACAAACCACTCCCTCCAGAGAGTGAGGCAAAGGACAGAAGGTGGTCGGTCACTGTATGGTAGGGTGGCCCTGGGATCAGATTTAAGCCCTGTAAACAAACCAGAGAGAACCCTAGCTCATTTTTTCTGACCACCTTCCAGGTGCTTAGACATGGCTAATTCCTTTATGATCAGTCTTAAATTTCAGCCCTTCCATCTTTTTATATTGTCCAATAATGCCCATTCAGTGGAATTCTAGTTGATGGGAAAGATGTGTTTTTTTTTCTCTTTAGTTAATTGAGACTGTAGAGAACTTTTATGTTCTCTAATTGTGAGGTACTCATACAGCTGTATATTAAAATATTAAGCAAAATGTGTAAGGGCTCTGCACCAACATGTGGCCTTCCACTGGCACAGCCTATCCTCTGGGCATGAGGTATGTATGAGATGTATCCCAAATCATGCAGGGGCACTCCTTGCTCTGAATGCTGCAGGAACAGTAGGGTCTCTGTTGCTAAGTCTGCATTCCCAAATCTTTTGTCTTGTTAAAGTCTTTTGCCTCTCATAAAGACCTTCTCATCCATCTTGTGTAAATCATATAAGTGACCCAAAGCATTCCCTTTGAGTCAAGCCTACCAATTCTTTCCACAGTGCACTAATAGCACAACTCTACAGTTTGTTTATTCTGAGGTCCTCAACAGTGTTCAACAAAATGACAGGGCCAAAGTCCAGGGCTTGTGAATGCTTCTAAGAAGTTCTTTTTTGCAAGTTCTGATCTCTAGGTGTGAAGAGATCATGTTGGTGTAGATTATTTTATCTTAGTGGTATGGAGCATTCCTTTCTAGTCAGAAGACCAATACGAGTTTCACTATTTCCTGAAACTGTTGAACTTCAGTTGGGTTGTCACAGCCTTGATGGATTTGCCAGGAGGCCTGTCATCCTCAAAGTTATTATGTCATTTATTGCTCTGTCCCTTTTAATGGATTCATCTTGCTGTCCTGTAGTCCTCACAAATCACATTCACTGAGTGTGAACTCCCTTTCTCTGCTTGGCACATACAAGATGCACAGCTCCCAAAACAGTTCTCTCTCTCCATCTTGTTTCAGAGAACCTTGGAGCATTTCTGGTATGGTGAGTTCTTCCTGTGCTACAGCATCACCCCAACTCTCATGGCACCTGTCTATTCTCCCTGTGCTACTGGGTGGTAGATACTTCATGCCTTATCAGCCCCATGCCCACTGAAAGACTTTCCTTTATTAAACTCCTTGAGCTTGAAGGTGTCTCTTTGTGCTGGGGTATTTATGGACACCTGGAGATTGTACTTACAAAATGTTGCCGATTTCCTCTTGTCTGTAGTTGAAGAGGTGTGCATGTCTCCTTTATTTTGAAACATACTCTGTGAATACGTGTCCTGGATTACACTTTTTTTTGGTGTAATTAATTATATTGCTTTGTGTGCTTTGTGAGATTTGTCTTATCTTTTTACAAGGCAATAAGAGGAAATTTAAAAAAAATAAAAAGAACACCACTGAATGTGTTATTGTAAGAAAATGTATTCATTTTGGGAGTGACTTTAGTTCCCCTCTTGTCTGAAGGACAGTTTCCTAGGACTGGTTCCATGGTTGGACAAGGAAGAGAGGACAGAATTCTGATTGGAGAATCTGTGAGAAAAGGGAAGTCTGATGGTCTATTTTCAGAATGCAGCCTGAAAAGCCCCATATACTAGGAAGTTATCTTAAGTCAGGGAACCATTGGGCTAGGAGGAATAACTGTTTAAAACTCCTCAACATGTGTCTACTGACACTGTAAGCACTACCCATTTCCTGTACCCCAGAATACCCCCTCTGACTTTCCATACTCTGCTACCTACTTCCTGTACCTGGCTCTATCCAATCTTAACCTCATTATGTAGATTGTGCCCCTGAGCATCTCCAAAGTGAAGGACAAGATTGTGTCAGACTTGTGACAAATACCCTCAGAATTCCTTTGTTGAGTGTGCATGCTTCAATTCCCCTTCCTGAAAGCATACCCTCTCATGGTACCAAAATATCTGCATTGCTTACCCACCTCCAACCACATATTTATCATATTTCTAATAATTTGGCCCCCGGAATGGGGCTCTATAAGTCACCTGGGGGGATCCTGAGGCTTTCTCGCCCAATAAAGAACTGTCTCACTGTGGTAATGCTGATTCTAAATCCCCTGGAAAGATACCCAAGAGTGGAATAGCAGGATCATAAGGTGGGCTCATCACTAGTTTTTTGAGGATTCTCCAGACTGCTTTCCAGAGGGGCTGTACCAGTCTGCAGCTCCACCAACAGTGTGTTAGTGTGCCTATCTCTCCACAGCCCCTCTAGCATCTATTGTTGTTTATTTTCTTCATCTTTGCCATTCTGACTGGCGTAAGGTGATATCTTAATGTGGTTTTCATTGGCATTTCTCTGATTACTAGAGATTTAGTGCACTTTCTCTTGTATTCATTGGCTTGATCAATGTCCTCTGGTGAGAAGTCTCTATTTAGCTCTTTGGCCCATTTATTAATTGGGCTGTTAGTGTTTTTGTAGTTGAGATTTTTGAGGATTTTGTAGATTACGGATATGAGGCCACTATCAGAGGAATCATAGCCCATGATTCTCTCCATTTCCGTGGGAAACCTCTTGACTCTTTTGATTGTTTCCTTGGCACTACAAAAGCTTTTTAGCTTAATGGCATCCCATTCACTAATTTTTGACTTTACTTCCTTCACGTTAGGAGACAGGTTGAGAAGGTCTTTGCCTACTCCCAAATGCTGAAGTGTTGAACCTACTTTGTCTTCTATCAATTGCAAGGTAGCTGGTATAATTCCTAGATCCTTGATCCATTTTGATTTGATTCTGGTGCAAGGAGAAAGATATGGGTCTAATTTCAGCTTTCTGCAAGTGGCTGACCAGTTTGTTCAGCACCATTTGTTGAAGAGGCTGTCACTCCTCCATGTAATATTTTGTCCCCCTTTGTCAAAAATTAGATGTTTAAAGATTTGAGGGTTTGTTTCAGGCTCTTCTATTATATTCCATTGGTCTTCTTTCCTATCTTGATACCATGCTGTCTTTGTTACCATAGCTTTATAGTATAGTTTTAAATCTGATATGGCAAAACCACCTGTTTCATCTTTCTTGCTTAGTAGTGTTTTGGCAATTCTAGGTTTCTTATTGTTCCAAATGAATTTGAGAATTGCTTTTTCTATGTCTGTAAAGAATGACATAGATATCTTTATAGGGATAGCATTAAATCTATATAGGGCTTTTGGTAGAATGGCCATTTTTATTATATTAATTCTGCCTAACCAAGAGCATGGGACATCTTTCCATCTTCTTAGGTGGTCTTGGATTTTATTCTTCAATGACCAATAGTTTTCATTGAAGAGATCTCTGATTTCCCTGTAAGGTTAATTCCCAAGTATTTTATATTTTTTGAAGCTATTTTGAAAGTGACTGATTTCCTGATTTCCTCTTCAGTCCTATTATTTTTAGTGTATAGGAAAGCTATTGATTTATAAATCTATTTATAAGTTCAAGCAGTTTCCTGATTTAGTTTTTTGGATCTGCCAGATACAGGATACTGTCATCAGCAAAAAGAGAGAGTTTGACTTCCTCTCTTCCAATTTTTATTCCTTTGATTTCTTTCTCTTGCCTAATTGCTCCAGCCAGGGTTTTAAGAACAATATTGAATAAAAGTGGTGAGAGCAGACAGCCTAGTCTTGTTCCCGACTTTAATAGAAATGCTTTCAACTTTTCTCCAATTAGTATTATACTAGCTGAGGGTTTAGCATATATAGCCTTTACAAAGTTCAGAAATGGTCCTTTGAACCCCATCTTCTCTAGAGTTTTGAACATAAAAGGGTGCTGGATTTTATCAAAGGCCTTTTCTGTGTCCAATGAGATGATCATATGGTTTTTGTCCTTGATTCTGTTTAAGTGGTGGATTACATTAATTGTTTTGCGTATGTTGAACCAGCCCTGCATTCCGGGGATAAAGACCACTTGGTCATGGTGGATTATTTCCTTAACAATTTTTTGAATACGGTTTGCTAGTACTTTGTTGAGGATTTTTGCATCCACGTTCATAAGGGATATTGGTCTGTAGTTTTCTTTTCTTGATGTATCCTTGTCCGGTTTTGGTATCAGAGTTATGGTTGCTTCATAAAAAGTGGATGGGAGCATTCCCTCCTTTTCAATTTTTTGGAATAACTTGGTAAGGAGAGGTGTTAGTTCCTCCTCAAAATTGTGGTAAAAGTCAGCGGAGAAGCTGTCTGGTCCTGGGCTTTTCTTCTTTGGTAGACTTTTAATTGCAATATGTATTTCAGTGCCTGTGTTTGGGCTATTTAGGAATTCAATATCCTCCTGATTCAATTTAGGGATGTTGTGTGTGTCAAGAAATTTATCCATTTCTTCCAAGTTATCTAATTTGGAGGAGTATAGGTTTTCTTTTTTTTTATTTATTTATTTATTTATTTTTATTTTTTTATTAGAATATAGAAATACAGTTGAGGGAGAAACATTATCATGGAGTATAGGTTTTCAAAATATGATCTTATAGTTTGATGGATTTCCATGGGGTCGGTGGTGATCACTCCCTTTCTATTGGAAATTTTATTGATTTGCTTAGTTTCTCCTTCTTTTGGTTAGAATCGCTTGGGGCCTATCTTGTTTATTTTTTCAAAGTACCAGCACTTTGTTTCATCAATTCTTTTTAATTTTTTTTTGTTTTCAATTTCATTGATTTCAGCTCTGATCTTGATTATTTCCTTCCTTCTGCTGGCTTTGGGGTTAGATTGTTCTTCATTTTGAAGGCCTTTGAGATGAAGCATAAACTTATTTATTTGGGATCTCTCTTCATTTTTAATGTAGGCACTCAGTGATATGAATTTTACCCTTAGGAAATCTTTCATGCTGTCCCAAAGGTTTTGATATGTTGAGTCTTCATTTTCATTCTCTTCCAACAATTTTTGGATTTCTTCTCTCATGTCTTCTTGGATCCATTCTTCATTTAATAGGATATATTCAATCTCCATGAATATATGTGCTATCTGTTATGATTATTGCTGTTGATCGCTAGGGTGATAGCTTTGTGATCCGAAAGGACACACGAGATGATGTCTACTTTTTTATATTAGCTGAGATTATCTTTATGAACCAGAATATTTCTATTTTGGAAAAGGATCCATGTGCTGCAGAGAAGAATGTGTATTCCGCTAACTTGTGATGGGAAATTCTATATATATCTATTAAGTCCATTTGGTTTATGGAGTTATTTAGGCTGGAGATTTCTTTATTGATTTTTTGTTTTGATGATCTGTCTAATGGTGACAGCGGAGTGTTGAAGTCTCCCAGTATTACTGTGTTGTGATCCACAAGTGGTTTGATACCCCGCAATAATTTCTTTCTTTCTTTTTTTTTTTTAAAGAGATAGGGACAGTGAGAGAGACAGAGAAAGAGAGAAACAACTTTATTTAGTTTTTCACATGGCCTTAGTTGCTCCAACACTTAGTTGTGTACGTGGTGCTGGGGTTTGAACCTGGGTCCTCGTGTTTGCCAGGTAAGCAGCGAACTCGCTGAGCCACCACTCCAGCCCCCGCAGTAATTTCTTTATGTAGTTGGGTGCACTGTTGTTTGAAGAGTAAATATTAACTATGGTTATTTCTTCCTGTTGAGGGGTTCCTTTTAGTATTAAGTAGTGGCCTTCTTTATCTCCTTTAATTGATTTATATTTGAAATTTACTTTGTCAGATATAAGTATAGTGACACCGGCTTGTTTTCTTGGGCTGCAAGCATGGTAGACTTTTTTCCATCCTTTCACCTTTAATCAGTGGATGTCTTTGCCTGTAAGGTGAGTTTCTTGTAATCAGCATATGGTTGGATTTTGTTTTTGATCCAGTGTGTAACTCTATGTCTTTTGAGTGGTGCATTTAGATCATTCACATTCAGTGTTAAAATAGAAGTGTATAATTGAATCGTAGTCATAGTGTCTTATTTAGCTTGTTCTGTGGTTGCCTTGGTTAGTTCTTGCTGTGTGATACTTTCACTGAATTTCTTCAGTTTGTTGGTTTTGGGTATCAATTGCTTGTTCTTCTGTCTGGAGTATTTCCTTGAGAATTCTTTGTAGGGCAGGTTTTCTGTTGACCAATTCTGTCACCTTTGTTTTATCATGGAACATTTTTAATTCTCCATAAAATTTGAATCTGAGCTTTGCTGGGTATAGAATTCTAGGCTGCATGTTGTGGTCATTTAAACATTGAAAGATATTGTTCCAAGACCTTCTTGCTTCCAGTGTCTGGGTTGAAAAGTCACAGACAATTCTTATTGGGTTGCCTCTGAATATGATTTGGCGTTTCTCCTTTGCTGCTTTTAATATAGTTTCCTTGGTGTCTCTGTTGTACATTTTGAATATGATATGTCTTGGTGAGTTTCTCTTTTGATTAAGCCTATTGGGTGTCCTGTAAGCTTCTTGGATGAGCATGTCAGTTTCTATTTTTATGTGAGAAAAATTCTCTTTCACAATCTCTTTGAGAATATTCCTTATACCATTGGTGTGTTTTTTAATTTCTTCCTGTATTCCAATTACTCTCAGATTGTACCTTCTCATTTCATCCCAGACATTCTTGAAATACTGGTCGTGATCTCTTAATTGTTTTTCTTTTTTGGTGTCAGTGAGCTCTAGCTTGATCAACCTGTCTTCATTATCAGAAGTTCTTTCTTCAATAGCAGAGGTTCAATTTTCTACTGAAGTTAGTCTATTATTGAATTTTTGCATGGTTTCTCTCATGTCATTGACTGCAGATTTGAGGTCTGTACCTTCCTTTTTAAGAGAATCTAATTCCTTAATGATCGAGTCTTTCAATTCTTGAGTTTTCTCAGTTTTTCCCTTCATTATCTCATCTTTTAAGTCGTTGTTCCTTTTTGTTATCAGGTCATTGATATATTGTTCTAGATTTTCATCCCGATCCCTTGCCATCGTCCCCTTACTAGGGGAGTTTTGGGATTAATGTGAACCTCTTCGAGTTTGATTTCTCATGCCTGTAGATCTTCTTCTCTCTTATCTGCCAGGTGGACCTAGGCAACAATTGAAGCTATAGATATTAAGAGTGTTTCTGGCCCTTAATGAATTAAGTTTCTTAATGGAACATTGGAACTACAATCAGTAAGGGAGTCTCTGGGACCTTTGGGAGGAGAAATTCACTTTGCTTCCAGGTTTTGATACGACTGTCACTCATCTGTGGTTACATAATCTCACAGAAAAGACTGGGGTGTCTTCAGATTCCTGGGATTTCTAGGATGGATTTCCAATGAAGAGGATTGATTCAGGAAAGCCCTAAAGTTTACCAGCTTCTCAGGGGAGCTGCAGTCAGGGGGCTTAATGAGCAGGGAGCCTGGCTGATTTCTATTGTCTCTCTGCTGGGAGAGGCATACACTGTCTCTTGTGTCAAAAAAAATAACATGTTCCTCCTGTCTAGGAGGAGTGGACAGGGCAGGGAATTGCTGCCCCTTTTTAGCACAAACTGAAGACCTCCTAAGGAGGGTGGTGTCTGGGGCTGACCTAGGCCTTCTTTTCCTGGATGAGACCGAAGCCTTTGGTGATTTCCTGGAGCACTTATCCGAGGCTGCTCTAAAAGCCAGAGAGAGTTGCCTCCTGGGGCTTGGATGGTGGCCCAGCTTTCCCGCAGAGCCCCAAGTTCCACTGGGCTCCTCAGCATGCGATTCCCAGTTCAGCTCTCGTCTCCTGCAGAGTGTGCGCTCGGTGGGTGGGTGCAGTTGCACGCTCGCTGGCCTGACGCTGTCCTGCAGATGTATTTATAAGGTAAAGGCTCGAAACCCTGAGCGAGCACGGGATCGCAGTGACAGTTCAGCTCCAAGCAGCAGCCATGGCTGCTGGCAGCCCCGCCCTCTGCAATCTCTCACTGTCTCCTTCACTGTGGCCTGCAGCCCTCCCTCCTATGGAATGTAATCCGAAACAAAAAAAGTCGCATTTCTGCTTCTCTGGTGGGGTAGATAAATTCCCTTTTTTTTTCTCCACGCTCTGTTCAGACCCCTTAGTTTGCTGGTCCACTCATTGTCATATCAGCCGTGAGCCAGCATCAGGTAAACAAAGTCCGCAGTGGCACAAACTTTAAAGCACCGAGGCTTCCTTGCTGTGGGGAGTACAGGGTGCTGGAAACTTCCATCACTCCATTTGGCAGCCAGCCATGCAGCAGTGGCAGAGACCACTGTAGCTCTGTATTTAGAGTGCAGCAGCTTTTCTGTGGGGATGAGTTCGTGGGCTGCAAGCCTCCTCCCTCACTCCTGGGCAGGTGGTGGCTGCCCACCGCATCCAAGCCCAGACAGGAAAAAATAGAAAACCACTTGATACTCCCAAGTCTCTGGTCTTCAAATCAACTGAGCAAATTAGTACTGGGGTTTCAAGAAGCTACTCCCCCCAAATGCACCTCAAAAATCTGGGAATGAAGTGGGGATTTTCAGTTCAGATTCAGAGCTGCTGGGGACAGGCATCTGTTTTCAAGTCGCCATCTTGCCACCCCCCAACCTAAACTTTTGTAGGCTGAAATGCTGTCAAATTCCTTCCTTCTGCTGTATTAATGGAGGAAATCTATCTGCATTTTTCATTTTGCTTTGGGGCAATGCAGGTACTGACCCAAAATAGTGAAATTAAATTCATAAAATTGGTGAAACTCACAAGTACTTTGGAGAACTCCCTAATTCCTGCAATTTTCTTCTTCTCTGCAGTTGGGCATAAGGAGGGAAATTGGAAAGATGGCTTTTTCATTTTTTTGAATTACAATTTTTTTAGCTCATAGTTTTTATGGTGAGATACACCTTTGATCATATCTTTTTCAATAACTTTTTCCCTAACTATAGAAGTTCTTTTTGGCCTCTGCACTTCCTGCTGTCTTTACACAGAGATTGTTTATTCAAAGCTCCAAAATCTTTGTTTCTTGGGGGGTTTTGTATGTGTGTGCACACCTGCATTGTAAGTTGTGTAAATGTGAGTTGTATGTTGTATCAACATGGTACCAAATTGGCTTAAATGAGAGCTCATAAACTAAATTTTTTAAAAAAATGGATCCAAATGCCTTCAGTTCATGTAACTTACATTTAAAAAGAGATTCAACTTACATTGGATAAGCTAATAAGGATAAAGATGTGCTTAAGATTACTATCCCACATGGTTTACTAGGTGATCAATCAATAGAAAGTTCATTTCTATAAATGTTTATAGTGTAACATTAATTTTTCTAGTATTTTTCTTCAAAAGGGGAGAAATGGCTTATATTGTTTCACTGCATTTGTCTAATGTATTGGTTTTACAAAGTTAAAACTTTAAAAATGAGTAACTTAGATTTAACATAGATGGAATTCATCTTCATGCATGTTTGCTCAGAGACAATTGATTGCTGCTGATAACTGAGTTCAGGTGTTCTTGGCTTCTTGGATTCTACAGAGCAATACAAATGTGGGCCTAATAAATCTGTTTAAAACTTGTTGGAAAATGGGAAATTTTTAAGGTTTTGTGTCTGTGTCTTCACTAAAATATAGATTAAAATTCTAACAGGTGTGATTCATCATGCAAGGAGGGAAAAATTTTCAGCTATGTTTCAATTAAAGTACTGCAAAGAGAATACAATATTTGACTGTAAGAGGGGTAATTTTAAAAATTCAGAAATTTTTAAAGGATTGTTTCAAAATGTAAATTTAAGAAAGGGTCAAAAAGAAAAAGGAGAGGTACAAGAAAGTTATACTTATGGAAAAACTTTGATATTAAGATCAGAATGAAAAAATATTTCTGGATGCAAAGATATTTTGTACATAAAGTTAGCAAGCTATAGAATGTCCAAGTAAGTTACAGAAAGTTTGTGGAAGGTAAATCTAAAAAGTATATGTGTCTGGAGCATTGACCAGGTGGCCTCAGCACTTTCCTGACATATGCAAGTATGGGGGTTTGAACCCCAGCACCTCCTACTCAATGAAATGCCAGAGCAATTAGGGCTTTTTGAAAAACTAAATAAAACTGATTGTGTCTTTCTTTCTCTCTTGGATTGTCTCTCTCTCTCTCTCTCTCTTTTAAAATAATCTACTTAAAATAGTCTATATTTGATTAAGTAAAATATACTTGGCAAAATCTTATAATGTTTAAGATTCCTCCCAAGGTCAAATACAAAAGCACTGCTATAGCAAGAGTTACTTAAGACACTGATGTGCTTTTATCTATGAAAAGATAAGTGATAGGTTTATTTAAGAAAACTTAAATTTTAAATAAATTGAAGCTTGTATCTATGCTGGGGGGCCACATTGACATATTAAGGCCTGATTTATATTTGTTTGACTTAGCTACATAAATATTTAACTGTTATATAAATAAGATGTATTTATATATCAGATAATGTATATTTCTGATCATCTACAGAAATTTAAAATCATCTTTTGATTCTTGTCAGCATTAGACCTATAATTGTAATTACCCCACATTATGTGTTCTAAAAGTCTTGAAATGTTAAAATTTAATTAATATAAGGACATTAATGTAATTTTTATGGTATCACTGCCTTTGGTTGTGATTAGATTACTCATGTCCTCTATGCATACAAATCTTTTAAATGTAAAACTTAGGGAAACACTTTACCAATCTGGTGTTTCCAAATGAAAATTGTCTGCAAGGTAATCTCTTTCAGACTTATAAACAAATTTTGGGAGATTGAACTACATCATTTAATATTATGTAATTGGAAAAAAATAAGTTGTCATCAATGTCATGAATCAATTTAGCTTTTCTTTGCACTAGCATGAAAATTTAAAGTCATATTTGAAGGACCGTGGGGAGAATTAATTTGATAAAGTATTGACAATGTAAAATGTGAAGGCATTTTGCTACTTTTTCCAAAGGGAGAAAATTATAATTTCTCTTAGCCTTTGACTCATGTTACTGATTTGGGATTATAAAAAATGCATTTTTTTCCTTTTTTATAGAGAGAGAGAGAATCAATGTTTTATTGAGTTTTTGACATGGCTTTCATGGCTCTGACACTTAGCTGTGTATGTGGGTGCTGGTCTTTGAATCTGTGTACTCACGCATGCCAGGAAAGTGCTGTAAATGCTGAGCCACTGCTCCAGCCCCAAAAATTGTATTTCTTGACTCATTACAATTATGCAAAATGAACATTGTTTTATTGTTGTCTTTTTTGTCATTTTGTATTTCTTGTAAAACATTTTAACTGTTATCTGAATGCTTTGCAGAAGTATACCCTCTACAACAACCTCAGTTAATTTGGGAAAACAAGCCATCACAGGATGTGAGGCTGACTTCCAGTACTAATACTGATCCCAATTAAATCAAAAGGCATAAGTAACTATAAATTTTAGGCATAAGTAACTATATTATAGATTAAATTAGAGTTAAATCCCAGTATTCCTACTACAGGACTGATGAAACTGGCCTGATAGATATCTAATACCAATGCCAAGAGATCAAAGGTAAGGAAATTAAAAGGCTAAAGAAAAGTAAATATTATGGCCTTTACCCTGTTTAGTCAGCTAAAACTTTGGGGACAATGAGACTTCTCTACAGGCTTGACAACTCTTGGTGACATGACCTCCTGGTCAGGGAGATCAAATGACCTTAAAGAACAGAAAGTCACCTAATCTATATGCTGCTAAAGGAGGAAATTCATTGGACAGTGATATGTCTCTGATACTTCCAATTGAAGACTCATATGGTCAACAAGACCGTAAACTATCCAGGCATATGCCAGTAACAGAGGAACTAAAGGGTTTCTCCTAAGTTCTCAGGAACGACTCACTAAAGAATCTTGGGTGACTCTTTGATAATAGATTACAATAAGGTCAATTTTGACTGACTTGTTCTTAAACATCAGGCAGGAGAGTTATAACTAATGTATAGCCATACTTTAAAGGATACAGTTCTTTTGATATAATTTAAGAAGTATACCTGTGTCAGCCATACCAGAGGTAATTAAACCTAAAGCTATAGAGAAAAATTTCCTAGAGAGGAGGGCCTAATACACAAGTATGTCCTGAATCAATGTGAGATCTATCTGTACCTTTCTCATTTTGATCAGATTAAAATGAACTGCTACTGAGGCTCTCCCTTCTAAAATTTGCAATGTACAACTTCCAGTCTGGAGACCTGATTTTAAATGAGATTTGAAAAGCAGTGAAGATTCAACTGAGCAGAAAAGGACTTCACCAATTATTCCTGAACAACAGAATGGGTATCCAAACTGCTGAAAAGGGGATAACTAATTACCATGGCTGGTTTCACCTCAAAAAGTTAACATATTGGGGCTGAAGTGGAGGCTCAGCAGTTATGGTGCTTGCCTTGCATGCATGAGTACATGGTTTCAAACCCCAGCACCTTGTACACAATGAAGTGTCCGAGCAATGAAAGTCCAGGAAAAACTAAATAAAATAGATTATCTCTCTCTCTGTCTCTCTCTTTCAAAAAAGTGAACATATCTATGATAGATGGCAATATAATGAAAACGGTAGTAAACAAATAAAAAGGGAGGATTTGTGACAAGTAGGAAGTCTGATGGTCCTTTTTCAGAATTCAGCCTTAAGCGTCCATATTAAAAAGAAGCCATCTTAAGTCAGAGAACCATGAGGCTAGGAGGAAGCCATGTTTAAAACTCTTCAACATGTGTCTCCTTAAACTTGTAATCACCACTCACTTCCTGTTTCCCCTTACCTTCTTTGACTTTCCATACTCTACCTACTTCCTGTACCTGGCCCTATTCAATATTAACTCATTATGTAAATTATGTCCCCAAGTTCCTCCAATGAAAGTGAAGTGCAAATTTTCATCAGTGTGGGGATAAAAATCCCACAGATTTCCTTTGTGCATATGTGTGATTCAGAAGCCCCCTGGAAAGCCCACCTTCTAATGGGAGTAAAAGTTCTGCCTTGCTTACTCACCTCCAAACACATTTATTATATTTCTAACAAACTGCCAAGGGCTGAGGATGTGGCAAGTTAAGCCCCCACATCTGATCATTTGGAGCTTCTCTACTGGGGAGGTGATTAGAGTGGGCTGAGGTGTGTCATGGGGAGATTTCTTCTTGAATCCAAACAATCCAGCACTAGCATATCGCATATCTCCCTTTGGTGGTTTCCTGGTGCTCGGTTCTTCTCTTCTTCTAGGCACAACCTATACCACTAGTCCTTTGTCTCTGTGCCAGGTTTGCCTTCATTCTGGATTTCAAAGAGTTCAAATGTGAAAAATGAGAGCTTAGAATGACTCCAGCTCCTGGACAAGATCAATTCAAACTTCGATGATGTAGGTACTGAGTGTTGTCCCTTAAGGGCAGGGCAAGGCCTGTTCCCACATTTCAAGCCTCCAGAGATTTTACATTAATTCAGTATAACAACACATCTTAAAATATGTCTTTGGCTCCATGTTTGTTGGTTGGACTTAAAACCCTGTGGTGTGTTTTGGTACAGCCTAATTGGAGAGAGATAAAACATTTTACTTTTGAAGCTGATAATGATTGCTAGGGAAAGTTACCAAAATCTGTACACAGCATGCTAGCAAATTTTCTATTAAGTCTTGACATTCAAGGAAAATAGCTTCCCATCCCTTTATAAGTGAAAATATAATGGACCCATTGATTATAGTAGTTTATTGGCATATCTGTGCACAATTCAAGGTCTCTGTCAGACATCAGCATGAGCTATAAATAAATAACATACTTTAGTATTGACAAAGCAGTATGTGAGTAGAATAATACATTATATTTTAGAAGGGACAAAGCAAACATTTTAGAAATTGAAATAAGTGTCATTTCTCAACTTTCAATATCTTGTCTACTTAGAGAAAAATGTGTTCTATTTTCTAGGAATGACAATTTTGCCTCTGGTTTTAAGGGTATTACAACTACACTACTCTATTTTCATGCAAAAGAGAAGAAAATTGACATCCATGAGTAAATGTTCAGCATGATTCATGAATTTTGAAATACATTATTGAGATTGTATAAAACAGTGGTTTCAGAACAACCTAGTTTGTGTGATTGTTTCTCCTTTCCACATTTTTATAAGTGCATTATCAAACCATGCTCGTTCTGAATACTTTTGGGTCCTGGGAGTTTTCTCCTGTTTCCATCCTCTACATGATGTTCCCTAGCTATTCATGAAGAAGTCATGACAATCAGAGATTTCTGCCATCCTACCTGATTCCTAGTGAAAATAAGCCTGTGTTTGCTTCAACAGCCACTCTGTAAGGTGGCTAGTGCCCATAGCAAGTGACAAAGGGTGTGTTGGTGTGTAACTCAGGGATTTGCCCACCTGGCTTAAGCATTTGACATGTGATCCTAAAAGAACCTTCTCTGAAAAAAGGAATACTGAGAAGGAGGCCAGAAAGTGCTTTTGGTCTTCACTCAGGGCTATTCATTTGAGCCCTGCCCTCTGAGTAGATGCAAACTTTCCAGAGTTTCCAACCATCCATTCATTGCATCCTGAGCATTAAAGTAATGGAATGGGAAGAAGTAAAAAAGGAAGCTAGCGACCCGTACCCAAACCAGAAATGTAAGGGCTGAAATACTAGGTCCAATGGGATGAGTCTTTCTATATTTTTGTTCTCTTGGCCTTAGTTACAATGAAGGCAGTGGCCAGTGCTCAGCATTCATGATTGGTCAAAGATCATCCCACCCTTCAAGGAAACTCCTCTCACTGCATCCTAATTTTACATTGATGCCTTTCAAAAGCATATTCAGGACATTTGTCAGAGGCTGTTATCACTTGCATCACATCTTATCTGGGTTCTATTGCCAGATAGGTCATTCATGTTCTTTGTTTGTAAAAGCTTGAGTTCTATTTCCTCCCAAGACCTCACTTGTGGAAATATGTAAAGTGATTTCTCTCAGTGAAGTCCAAGGTCTAGAGTGATGACAGTGGTTGAAACAAATCTCGTTCACTTTGCCGTGCATTAGAATGTATGAAGGGCTGGGTTCTGGTTCAGTGCCTAGCTGAGTAATGGAGTGATTTTCATTTTTTGCAACTGCTGTCCAAGCCAAAGTTCAGTGGCCTGGAAAAGATCATGACCATCTGGAGCACATACATGGCCACAAAGGAGTTGAGCATTGTGCCCAGCCAGGAGCATGCTCAGGTATGCCCACCACCAACACCTTTGCACAAGAGCCTTTGTCTATGCACAGGTCATTCTGGAGCCACAAAGACCCAGATACCAATGTGTATCACCTTAGTTCAGCATTCAAGGTCCTGTGAAAAACAATCATGGAGGCTTCTCAGAGTCGAAGGTCTGTCCTCAGAATGCCAACTGATGAACATTAGAAAAGCCCATTCAGTAGCTGATGAGAACAGATAAATACACAATGAAGTGGAAGATGAATGCTGTTTATCTAAAGGAGACTCAGTGAGGGTGACTCCTGGTCCTTTTATTAAATATCAAGAGGGTCACATGGGAATTTAGTTGGAAACATGATTTGGGTAAAACAGGGTATCTTTACAAATTTTTTTTTTTTTTGCTTTCTCAGTACATGAGTATTGTAATGTTGGGAAATTTTATGACTTTTCTGAATGTTTCACCCTTGGGCTGAAGTCCATAGAAGTCTTCTCTGATGTGCGCCTGCATTCCATTGTGGGTGTGCACCAAATTTGAGTGTCCAGGGTCAGTATTGGTCTCACCTTTTTGTGACAAAATTCTTGAGAAAACAAATTACAGGGGGAAGGATTTTTTTCAACCTATGGATTCAGAGGTTGCAATCCATGATCAGCCAACTCCATTGCTCTGGGCCTAAAGTGAGGAAGAACACCAGGGTAAAGCATATGGCAGAGGACAGCTGCTTAGCTCATGGAGCTGTGAAGCATGAGCATGAGAAGGAAAGGGAAAAGTAGAGAATAAAAAGAATAAAAAGGCTAGGAACTTCCACTAATGAGACTCCACCTACTATTGTTTTCATACTTCCCAGTAATGCCATCAAATTATGAATCCAACACCCATGACTCATGTTCTAAAAGACCCACCTCTGAATATTACTGTAGAAAGGTCCAGGCCCTCAATGAAGGGGCCTTTTGGGGGTCTCTTCACATGCAATCCATAATATTTTGTGCCTTCACAAATAGTCATGTGTAGGGAACAAGTTCCCCTGTAGCAGTAATGGAGGGCAGTCTGAAACCTTTGAGAAGTGGGGGTGGGAGGAAGATCCTTACATCATGGGTGCTTCCTTTCAGAAGGGAGCATGGGAAACCAGTTGTTCTCTCTGCTTCCTGGCTTGAGATGTGACCATATGTTCTGACATGCACTCCTCCCATTTCTATCCAACCCAGGAGATAATGCATCCAAGAGGCAGCCCTTTCCATATTCCTCTGCCATTTGAACTTCAGCCTTTAAAACTGTGAGCTGAAAAAAATCTCTTTTCTTCATAAATAGGCAGTGTCAGGTATTATGCTACAGTAAGGAAAACCTGACTAATGCAACACCTTAAGGAGGGGGTGAATTTAACATGTCTAAGATATATTTTTAAACTAAGGAATCAAGCTGCAACTATATACATCCTTATTTGTGTGATCTGTATGTGAACATGTTATTGTAAAAAATCCTAGACACACCATCACTGCACACATACGCATGCTAAGAAAAGAAATAGTACATATTCACGCAGGTGCTACGATTAGGAACTTGATCTCCCTGTGGCAGGATGTACCTGCCTCCCCATCACTAATTCTTCACACATTGTGGGGTTTGTGAGAGGAACTGAGCCTTGTGTTCAGCACCAATTGCCTTCTTGAGGATCTACATGCCCTGGACATTCAGCTAACTGTTAGCTTTGGTCTTCCAGCAGTAGGCACCTGGGCATTAAAAGTGAAACTAGCACAGAATGAGCAAAACACCTACAGCCTAGACTCCTCCCAGGGAGCAAGTGAGGATGCAGACAACTCAAACATCAGAAAATCCAAACAAGCCACCATTGAGTATTTAAAGCATATCTTCTCAGCAGTAATTTGTACCTATGTTTTAAAATTTTTGCTTTCCATGTATTTATCCCTCCTTCATTCATGCAGCACTGAATGAAGAAATTCAGTGATTGCTGAGGGGTAGCCATCACAAAAATAAATGCTACTCTCATGCAGCCCATATTTAGTGGGGAAAACAACAGCAGCAAGATAACTAAGTGAAACATTCAGTAGGTCAGATACCAAAATGTACAAAGGAGAAATACAGGTCTGGGGAGGGGACAGAAGCATGCACAGGAGGAGTCAGATTAATTCTGCTGGGCACACTTCAATAAGAGGCTTTGGACTGTAATAATCTGCTGCACTCAACAGAGAAAGCTCACAGATTGCAGAAGGGTGAACAGCAACAGTGCTGGGTTTTCCCTTCCTTCACAGCCCCTTGGGAGTGGCAAAGGTGCTGACCAAAATGAAGAGGAGCCACAGGGGCCCAGGAAATCTCATATTGTGCACCCAAGGTATGCTGAACACCCTGACAGTAGGCCTCCAACCTTATATTCATTTAGTGATCACCATACTGGACAAGGAACTTGTCATCAGGGAGGGAAAATTGTCCATTTAAGGAAGACTATTGGCCTTTGCTTCATGGCTGTTTTCAAAAGTTATGAAGATCACCAGGTAATGCCATCAAAGCTCTAGTGCTGTAGAGTCAACCTCCCTTAACACAATCTGTCCCAGCATGGGGACAGCATGTTCTAAAACTGCTAGGCCTTTTTGTTTTTTTTTGAAAGTAACTTCGACTTAAGTAATATAATCAAAACCTTTATAGAAGAGTTTCCTCCTTTAAGTCACCTATTCCATTATAGTAGCAAAAAACGCTGCACAGGTAGAGCAAGAAAAACTTAATTTAAAAATGCCATTGAACTGAATCTGCTTTGCTGCCAATGAAACCATACTTCATGGGAAAATGCATGCCGTCAGTGCCCTCCCTTCTTTCCTGGGGAGCAAAACTGGATTACACCACAATTTAGCTACAAGTTTGAGAGGACAGATTTGTTTTCTAATTCAAGGGCATTACCAGGGCTTTAAATAATGTGTAGCCTTCAGAGGTGAACTGCAAGTGCACCATGGGGTGGGCTGTGTTGGAAGATTGTGAGCCATCAGACATAAGCTCATAGATTCTGCCCTCACCTCTGTTAATTTCTGACACAGGAGGTCAGTGAAATAAGAGGTGTGTGTCCCCTGGGCCCAGCACTTAGGGGAAGGAAATTCTAACCATCACAAACAAAGCAAGATAACAGTGTGTGAACTTACAATGAGCTCACTCTGTGCCACTTCACATGAATTAAATTCATTCTTATAAGAGTTCTATGAAGTTGGTAATGACTGTCTCCCAGATGGTATATTATTCCACCTTTCATGCTGTGACCAAAAGACCTTATCATAAAAAACTTAAAGGAGGAAAGAATTATTTGAGGCTCCTTGTAGAGTTCTGACCTTCACTCCATTTCATCAGCTGCCCTAGAGTGATCTTGTTACTATTTGCATAAGTTCCTTCAGGAAGGGCTTCTAGGTCCTGCTGCTTTGTTAAGCTTGCTAATTGTTGTGCAAAAGAAGATCAGGGTGGGTTGTAATGTCCTAACCACAGGCTGTTCCCTAGTTGTTTGTCTGTACTCGAAATCTGCATAACCCCTGACAACTGCCTTAGAAGGATTATAAAAAGAGATGTAAAGCTTGAAGAAAGTGAGACTGGCTCCACCTGGATCTCCTCCCCGTGTTCTTTCTCATCCCCACTGTCCCTCAGGTCCAGGACCCGGCCAGAACGTGGGACCTGAGTGCGATGGACATGCTGATGGACCCCCTGAGAAAAAAGCTCTGGCCAGAGGTAAGTAGAGAGGGGGAATTAGGATTCTTTTAAGAATTAGGATTATTTCAAGATATATGGGATCTGAGGGCTCTAAATCTCAAAAGGTAATGAACCTACACAAAGTACTGTAAGTGCAAGGCACAGGCATTAAACTAGAAACTGGTAGGTCTTTTATTATTCTGTCTCTTATCTACTATGACCTTATGGAAATTAGTGAGGGGTGCTTTGCATTCTCCAAGTACTTTGCCAAGAGAAGCTATTCAGGACCGTGCAAAATCACTTAATGAGGCACAGAAAAAAGAATCTGTTGTTGAATTTTAACTCCTTAGCAGTAATTTACCTTTTTGTCTCTGTAGAGGTTTTTCTTTGTAGAGGTTGGGCTTTAACCCGTTAGCTCATAAATTAGGATGCACAGATATTTTATAGGATTAACAATTATAGGACCTAGGATAGCTATGGAATATCTAGTAAGGTTACAATAACAAAATAGGTTTTAGGTATAGGAATTATAATAGCCTATATCATAGTCTACCTTAATAAGAAACTTTTCGTTTATGTTAAGATGGGCTTCTAGACTAATGCAGTGCAGTAACCTTTAAACACTTATCTAATGAGGTAATGGTTTGCAAAAACCACTGGAGGAATTTAGGGAGACAGGATTTGGTGAAGTGTTTGGTCTCTGTCCTTTGTAAAGAGGTTTAGAATTGTGTAAGGCTAATTTTAAAGATACAACTAGTTGGCAAACATCCTCCCTTAGATCTTCCATGCTAAATAAGGCCTCAACCAAAGGCCACTCTAGGCTGCTTTTCTACTGTGAGGCATTAAATATTATGATGGCAGAGGGAATACCAGTAATGCCACTAAGTGGGGATTCCCTAGGTTTTTGGCATGTAGCAAACAAAGACCTTTACATCCTTGCTGGTAAGGCAGCAATAATTCCAGCAGGATTTAGGGAAAGGAGAGACAGAATTGCTAACCATCAGAAGCCCCCTGAAAAACGACATCCACTAATTCAGGCAGGAACTTCGTTCTCATGTTATGCCAGTTTCACCACCAGCCTGCATAACCCAGAAATGCCCAAGAAAAACCTCATTCTATCATTTTGCAGCTTAGCTCCTTTGTAAAAGGGAAGGAGACATCAGCTAGTTATCTGCTTGATAGCCATCTTTTACAATGCAAACTACATGAGCTAGTGCCTAAAAAAAGGTTTGAAATGCTACTTTTAAATTCAAGCTGCTGTGAGGCCTAAGGGACCTCTTCCTGCATGCTGAGATTCTAGCAGGAGAGATAGAAAGGATCTGGAAATGCCAGCTGCCCCAGGTTCCTAGCTTTTAGATATGCTTAAGAGGCCTACATTCTTGTACTTTGGAGAAAATGTAACAGGGACTCAGCTTTAGAAAACTGATAGGATAGACCCAAAAATACCAAAAATAACTAATTACAAAGGAGTTTTTCTTTTCTGTTCATTTGGTCACAAAAAGGAAATTGGAAAGATCCCGTATAGGTTTTCTTTATTCTTTAAAAACAACTTCCTGAGGATTTTGCCTGCTCTCATTCATTCAGTGCCCGGGCTAACTCTTAATTCTGGCGCTAAAGATGTGTGCATGCTCCTTTACTAGAATAAAAAGGAACTATATGCAGTTGTCCTTGCTCTCAATAAGGTTCACACCACCTTTAACTTGTTTTCTGATAGTCTGTATTTTGTCAACCTAAAACCAATAATGGACCTTGCTTTATTAGTCAATCCCTAGCTAACTTCTTCCAACAATGGAACATTACCCACACCACGGGAATTCCACACAATCCTAAGGGTCAAGCCATAATAGAAAGACATAATAACACCCTTCTCAACTAATAAAACAAAAAGTGGGAGCACTCCCCCCTCATGATCAGTTAGAGATGGCCCTATTTATATTAAATATTTTAAATTTTTCCAAAGGGAACCATTTCTCACCCTTTGAAAAACATTGGGCCAGCAGCACACCATACCTGACTCTCAAGGTCAGATGGAGAGACCCCCTCATGGGGATATGGATAGGCCCTGACCCACTGATCACTACTGGGTGAGTATTTGGCTGTGTGTTTCCAACTGATTAACCCAAGCCAATTTGGGTCCAAGCCAGGGATCTCAAGCATTGCCCTCCAGTACTGAAAGCCCTCTTAACGAACACCCAGGTGATTCAACCTCCCCTGAGGAGGCTTCCCCTTCTGATCTCATCCAGGAACCATGATAATCCACCCGATTTTGGTGCTCCTACTCATGGAGACGCGCTTGACACAGGCCGGCTTCAGTGATCAAATGATCAATGACTTGAACGCGGTGGCCTCCACCATTCTGTACCTTCAAAATCAGATCGACTCCCTTGACACAGTGGCTCTCCAAAACCGACCAGGACTTGACCTCCTTACTGCCAAAAAGGGAGGTCTCTGCCTCTACCTCCAAGACAAATGCTGTTTTTATGCCAACCAGTCATGGATTGTCCAGGACAAAATAAAACAACTAAGACACAGCAAAGAGCTATAAGAGAGCTTTCTCTGGACTGGACTCAAGGGATGGATGCCTTATCTTCTTCCTTTTCTAGGACCTCTGATTTTCCTGCTCTTGACCTTCAGCCCTTGCCTTGCTAATAGACTTATCACATTTGTCCAAAAGAAAATTGAAGCTATACAGCTAACCCTAACCCTAACCCTAACAACCCTAACCCTAACCCAACCCCATCCCTAACCCCAAAAAACAAACACAATGTTTTGTTTTAATTTTACTTACATTGAAAACATTGGCTAATTTATGACTCTTCTTTGACCCATGGATACACAGCAATTAGAAACAATGATGTTGCAGCCTTTGTAGGTAAATGGATGGCTATGAAGAAATTATGCTGAGTAAAATCAGCTTAACCCAGAGAACCAAGCGTCAAATGTTTCCACACATCTGTGGAGGCTGGAACTAGACTCTGGCCATTGAGAAAGGTGGTCTATTATCATGTGTTAAATCCAGATAAGGTGTAATGTTATACAACCTAATACGTTTTTAGAGATATTGTGGGTAAGAAAAGGGAGGGATACGAGTGGGTAATTGGGGGGGATCACTCCTGTGGGTAAATCTAATATCCAAAAACTATATACATTTTATATTATTCTGTTAAAAACTTGTATGTTTGTTTAAAAATAAAAGAAAAAAGTATATTATTTAATTTCCAAATAGTGGCAGATTTTTATCAATTTATACTATAATTTTCTCACTTGTTTAATCATGGACACTTTTTCCTCCCATATTTATAAGTGCTGTTCTTATTTTTATACACATTGTTACAGTTTGGATGTGAAGTGTCCCCAAAAAGCTCATGTGAGAATGTGAGAAGGTTTAGAGGTGAAATGAGTAAGTTATGAGGGCCTTAACACAATCTGTGAGTTAATCCCCTAATAGAGATTAACAGGGTGGTAACTGAAGGCTGGTAATGATATCCTCTTACTCCTGCTGCTGACAATCAATCATAGATGAACTTTTCTGATCATTCAATCCAAAAGTATGAATTCATCAAATTCATACCTGAAGGCAGGTAGGGTTTAGATGGAGGAGGTGGATCCCGGAGTGCGTGCCGTTTTGGATATACAGATTTTGAACCTGGTGAGTAGAGTCACTTGTTTCCTGACTGCAACACCATGAGCCAGTTTCCTGCACCACACTCTTCCACCATGATATTCTGCCTCACTTCAAGCCTGGAAGAATGGAACCTGCAGCCTATGGTCAGAGACCTCTGAAATCATGATCCCCTAAATAAACTTAATCTCCTTTAATTATTCACATTGGGTTTTTTAGTCACAGCATTGAAAAAGATGACTAAAACACATTTAAAGCTGTTTTATATCTTCTTGAAGAGTTGGCAGTTTGTAATTTGCAAATGTCCCTCTTACCTTTGGTACTCACTTATCTTAAGGTCTACTTTATCTTAACATAGCTCTTTCAGATTCCTAGTGACTGATCTTTTACTTTTCTAGAAGGACAGTGTGAGAGAGACACAGAGACAGAACCAATTTTTACTGAGTTTTTCACATGGCTTACATCGCTCCAACACTTAGCCATGTACGTGGGTGCTGGGGTTTGAAAACATGTACCTGCGCATGTAAGGCAAGTGCCACAAACTCCAAGCCACCATTCCAGCCCCTGTTGACTGATCTTTGTGCTGCAACTCCTTTCACATTCTTTGAATTTTTACCTATGTCTTTATATTAAAAGGGTGCTAGCTATACACAGCATTTAGTTGGATTTAAGATGACTGTCTATTAACTGAAATGTTCAGTCCATTTAGAATTAACAATTAAAAATGGAATTCAATTTAAATCCACTCTACCACCATGCTTTCATCTTTATATTATCTGTTCCTTTTTCCTTTCCCCCTTTTATGCCTTCTTTTCAGTTAACTGGGTATTTTTAGTATAGGTTGAACATCCCTAATACAAAAATAAAAAATCAAAATGTTCCTAAATTTGAAACATTTTGAGACCTGACATGATGCCACAAGTGAAAAATTCCACACTGCGAAGTTTCAAGCACTAATTGCTCTACTATTGTATAAAATCACCTTAAAGCTATATGTATAAAGCATGTATGAAACATGAATGAATTTTATTTTTAGATTTGGGTCCTGGTATGATTTGGATGAAAGGTGTTCCCAAAAAGCTCAGTGTGTGAGAAAATGTGAAAGCTGAGGTGAAATAATTTGGTTTATGAGAGCCTTAATCCAAGGTTAAGGGAAAAACTGACAACTGAAGATAGGTAGGTAGGCTGTGGCTGGAGGAGGTGGGTCACTAGAGTGATATTTCAGTTTTCCAGAGGGAAATTTCCTCATGTGTAGAGATTAGCAAACATTAGCCCAGGATTGCTAAATATATGTGCTTTGGCATACATTACATAGTATGGAAATGGAGCTTAATTTCCACCATGTGTGAAAATTACAGCATTGTCCTTGCTAAGAATAAGTGTGTGTCCACTGGTTCCCACTAGTCCTCAGGGACTGAGATCAAGCCCCTCAGGTCATCCTGGTCTGGGAGTGTGGGGTTAGGTTACCTTGTGTTGTCAGAAGAATCAAATTCAACCTTGGTTACTCCTAAGCAAATTAAAAATGAATGCTTTGGTATATGCCCTGTTGTGAAAATGAGGCTGTTTTCATCTTGCTATTTTAGCATTACACTGAAGAATTGGTCATTTCCTGGTCATGGCTGCATTTCCTGGAGGTTATTTGTGAAATAGGTTGGTCAGAGCCAATGATTCATTAAGAATCACATCTCAATTCCCTAGATACTCTTCTCAGGGGAAATATATTAAAGGCCCATGGTAGTTCTTGTATTCTCAGCAATTAAAGTTGCAACAAGAACAAAATTTACTTGACTTTTGGTACAAGTTTACTTCAACGAAAACAGACCAATACCATGACAGCCAATCTAATAACATGGATGGTGAACAGAGAGTATCAGAAACATATTATACCAAGAGCATATCAACTGGAGAAAGCAATGATTCATACCCCAGGTGGAATTGGGTGTGATGCTGTGAGGTTTCATCATGCTACTCAGACAACTCTGAAATTTAAACTCATGCACTGTTGTAACTGGCATTTTCTAACAACCTCAGCTAACAACCTGAGAATGCTTTCAAATTGTTGAAAGACAAAGAGGTAATAATCTTTGAGAGCAGTAAGAGAGAAATGACTTATATAAGACAGCATCCAAAATTAGCTAGTAACTGTACAGAATCCATGGTGAATGGAAGGATGATGTGACTAAAAACTAATCAACCAATAATTTTATTCCTGTGAAATTATGCTACAAAAGGTAATGACAAATTGCATACTGAGAAGATTGTTGTGTGTAAATAATTCCTCAACAAATGCTAAGAGAGTCAACAAGCTTGAATGAAATGATAAAAGTATCTTAAGTCCACATGGAATAACAAGAACCAATGATTACTACAGCTATGCGGGTAAACATGCAATCTATTACAAGAGATTTTATGTTTCTTAACACTTTTCTATTTGTCTTAAAAATTTCTGTCTTACGCAAACTATATTGCCCAAATAAATTAAAATTTGATTAAAATATGCAAAATAATTAATGGAGATGCTAAGGCATTATTAACTCAGTAGTATATTTTATTGTTACACAGACCCTCAAGTAAAACTGAATAGTGTAATATGACATAATAACATGATTCAATACATGACATTAGCAAATTAACCTTCATTTTTATTTAGTAATAAATCGCATACATAACATGATTAAAGGTTAAAATATACTGAAAGCTAAGCTGGGTAGTGTAGGCTATTCCTGTAATCCCAGTAAGCTGGGAGGCATTACATGGAGTTTCACAAGTTTAGAACAACCTCAACAAATCAGAGTGGCCCTAAGCAATGTAGCAATGCCCTACCTCAAAATAAATGGATCCAAAAACTGTGGTACATATATACCATGGAATTTTACACAGCAGTTAGAAACAATGATATTGCAGCCTTTGAAGGTAAATGGATGGCTATGGAAGAAATCATGCTTAGTAGAATCAGCTTAACCCAGAGAACTAACGGTCGATTGTCTCCACTCATCTGTGGACATTGGGACTAGACCCTGGCCAGTGAGAAAGTTGGTCTACTATCATATGTTAAATCCAGATAAGATATAATGCTATACAACATAATTCTTTTTTAGAGATATGGTGAGAATGGGAAGGGAGGGATAGGGTGGGTAACTGGGGGGGCACTCCTGGGGGTAACTGTAATATCCAGAATGTAAACACATTTTATATTATTTTGTTAAAAACTTGTATGGTTGTTCAAAAATTTAAAAAAAACAATAAAAAAACTAAAAAAATATATTTTTGAGAGGAACAGAGGGACAGTAAGAGAGAGAGGAAAGAGAGAAACAATTTTTTTTTCATTTATTTTTTCATGTGGCCTTCGTTGCTCCAAGACTTCATTGTGTAGTTGGGTTTGAACTCACATACTTACACATAGGTGGCAAGCAAAATAACCGCCAAGCCACCCTTCCAGACCCTCCAAATAAAAATTTAAAAGGCCTGGAAATGTGTCTCAGGGGTTAAGCACATTTGAATGCAACACAAACTAAAAAACTAAATAGTGAAGGATAGGGGCTAGAGTGGCGGCTCAGTGGTTAAGGTGCTTGCCTGACATGCATGAGTATCTGGGTTCAAACCCCAGCAGCACATGTACAACGAAGTGTCTGAGCAATGAAAACTAAATAAAGTTAATTGTCTTTCTCTCCCTATCCTTTGCTCTTTCAAAAAAAAAATAAAGTTACTTTTGCCTTATAATAAATTTATAACTTTTTAGAGATGAGCAATCTTCACCACACTGATAAATTATTTCTAGCACATCTGCTAATGATGTTTAATAAAATGGAAGCAATAATTAAACTCAACTAACCATTTTCTAAGTTTAAATGATGTACTTTTTTCTTATCTACACACACAAAAATTATTTAAATTTTTCAAGGCTGTTCTTTACTCTAACACGTTAGCTTTACCTAAGGCATATATTTTGGACAAATGTTATTCTGCCTTATCACAGGTATTAGGTTTCAGATGTCGAAGAAAATTTGAAAAATCTGGGACTCACTGTTTAAATTTTTAGGGTTTCCATGCACTGTGAATTCTCAAGAGTTTAATAATGCTTCAGCCTAGGTAAAAATTTGCAGCAATTTTTCCTCTTCCACTCTCTCATCAGTATGCATTCTCTGGTGATGGGAAAGGTGTAAAAAATTGTTGGCAACACTATCATATTGTTTGCACAATTCTGTTTTGATTCTTTTAGTATGAAATAGGGTGGATCATCCTTAAAGTCACTGCCACAATATTCTTATTTGAGCTTATGTCCAGTAAAAATTCTCTCCTGCTCAGTGTGGGATGATCATGCATTAAACGCTTTACCACGTATTCTTCACATTTGTAGGGCTTCTCTCCTGTATGAATTTTATGTATTCCAAGTAATGATCTTTGTTTAAGACCTTTACCACATTATTCACATTCGTTGGGTTTCTCTCCAGTATGAATTCTGTGGTGAGCTGTTAAGTTCTGATCTTTGTTTAAAAGCTTTGCCACATTCTCTACATCTGTAGGACTTCTCTCCATTATGAATTTTGTGTATGTTGTAAGGTTTGATCTTTAAAACCTTTCCCACATTCTTCACATTTGTACAGCTTCTCTCCAGTATGAATTCTGTGGTGTGTTTTAAGTTTCTAATCTTTTCTTAAAAGCTTTACCACATTTTCACATTCGTAGGGCTTCTCTCCAGTATGAATTCTGTGGTGCATTATAAGTTTTGATCTTTGATTAAAACCTTTCCCACATTCTTCACATTCGTAGGGCTTCTCTCCACTATGAATTCTGTGGTGTACTCTAAGGTTTGATCTTTGATTAAAACCTTTGCCACATTGTTCACATTTGTAGGGCTTCTCTCCAGTATGAGTTCTGTGGTGTGCAGTAAGTTCTGATCTTTGTTTAAAACCTTTGCCACATTGTTCACATTTGTAGGGCTTCTCTCCAGTATGAATTCTGTGGTGTGCGGTAAGTTCTGTTCTTTTTTTAAAACATTTGCCACATTCTTCACATTTGTAGGGTTTCTTTCCAGAATGATTTACTTGATGTATTCCAAGTTCTGATCTTTGTTTAAAAGCTTTGCCACATTTTTCACATTTGAAGAGCTTCTCTCCAGTATGTATTCTCTGGTGTTTTGTAAGTTCTGATCTTTGTTTAAAAGCTTTGCCACATTCCTCACATTTGTAGGGTTTCTCTCCAGTATGAATTCTGTGGTGTATTGTAAGTTTTGATTTTCTATTAAGAGCTTTGCCACATTCTTCACATCTGTAGGGCTTCTCTCCAGTATGAATTTTGTGGTGTGTTGTAAGATTTGATCTTTGATTAAAACCTTTGCCACATTCTTCACATTTGTAAGGCTTCTCTCCAGTATGAATTCTGTGGTGTGTTTTAAGTTTTGATCTTTGATTAAAACCTTTCCCACATTCTACACATTTGTAAGGCTTCTCTCCAGTATGAATTCTGTGGTGTAATATAAGTTTTGATTTTCTATTAAAAGCTTTGCCACATTCTTCACATTTGTAGGGCTTCTCTCCAGTATGAATTTTGTGGTGCATTGTAAGGTTTGATCTATGATTAAAAGCTTTGTCACATTCTTCGCACTTGTAGGGCTTCTCTCCAGTATTAATTCTGTGGTGTGTTTTAAGTTCTGATCTTTGCTTAAAAGTTTTGCCACATTCTTCACATATGTAGGACTTCTTTCCACTATGAATTCTGTGGTGTATTATAAGGTTTGATCTTCGATTAAAAGCTTTGCTACATTCTGCACATTTGTGGTGTATTCTAAGTAATGATCTTTGTTTAAAAGCTTTGCCACATACTTCACATTTGTAGGGCTTGTCTACTGGATGAATCTTCTGATGATTAACAAGGGGTGATCTCTCATTAAAAGTTTTGGCACATCCTTTAAATTTGCAGGGTTTCATCTCTCTATAGTATCTGCATTGTTTTAAAATGCTTGAGTAATCAAATGCTTTGATATATTCTTTCAACTTATTGGACTGTCTTTCAGTAAAAATTTTCTTGTATTGAGTAAGATTTACAAATTGATTAAAAGCTTCTTCACATTCCCTATATTTGTGAGGTTTGTCTCTCCTATGAATCCTTTTATGGGTAATGACAGTTGAGCATTGGACAAAGACTTTATGACGTTTTCCATCTTTGCAAAGTTTCTTTGAAAATTCATTGGTGTGAAGAGGTGTCAAGGCTAAAATATATAAAAATAAAAATTATTTTTCTTAGTAAACGTGGGTGAATATATTCTGCAAACATAACACATGAAATTGTACTCATGTCAGGACATCAGTAGTGTAGGATATTAGGAAACCCAAGGATCTCATTACTCCAGAATTATATAAACTATATAAAATGCATAGACAAAATTACTTAGGAAGAATAACCCAACCTATGTTAAGAGATTACACGTAGAAGAGTTCATTACTAAAGAAAGCAATGGAGTAGAGGTGAAAAATGTGTCACTTTCACATAAAGAAAACACTTTCCTCCAAAATATAGCACTGTGGAATAAGGTATAATATAAAATCTCCCTTCTCTCAGTAGAATGTGAGACCTATGAAAAACATGCAGACATTTGTGGTTTCCTTGGAGACTTCCTGAAACCTGGTTTCTCTCTATCATGACAGAAAGACCTGAAAATAATAGATGTGTCAAGATGATACCACAGATATTCCTCAGGGGTAAATTACCAAAGAATGCTTAAGAAGAAATATGAACAGAATTTTCAATGCGAAAAATATGCATATATCTAGAGAAGATTTACCAAGAAAAGAAATTAGAAAAGCAATAAAATCCTGTCATACTGGCCACCCATGATGCCAACCTGACCATCAAGAGAAATGACTTGCTTTTCATTTTTTAATTTTTGATATTTACTGATATATTTCACTGAAAAATCAAATTTTATGCAGATATCATGGTGTTTTAAAGTTTATATATATGTGAAATGACTGAATCTAGTGAACCGGTCCATGCATGATTTCATAACTTGTTAATTTTGTCCTTAAAAAGTATAAACTTGAGAGGAAGAAGATGGAGGTTATCCCAGGGACACTGACCCCATGAAGCTCCCGAGAGTCAGCACAGGCTATGCGTCGGCACGTGGATTCCCACTGTAGGACGATTTTCCCTGAACGGGCAGGAATTGCCTCCTGCTAGTTCTTTGACCCCAATGGAAAAGTGAAGAGCATTAACCCAAAAAGAAAAAAAAAAAACAAAAAAAAACGAGGAAGCGGCTGCCAAACGCGGGCCACCCCCACACCTGGTGGGAGCGGAACTTCCTCACGGGGGAACAAGCTACCTCTGGTCAGATCCCCTAATCTGGCCTCCAACTCCCTAATTGGACCGCTCTTCATATATATGTACTCGGTTTAAAGTCCAGATATATTTCTGCTCAGTAGCCAATTTACACTGCGTCCTGCGAGCTGCGCGGCACCTGCAGCAGCAGCGCGCGATTGCCGGGGGGCGGGGCGACCTGCCCACGGAAACACACGGTGACCACCTTTCTGCACCGGCACACTGTGAACTCTTGGATTTGACTGTTCTCCATATATATGAACTCGGATTTAAGCCCAGATATATTTTTTCAGCTCATCAGCTAATTTACGCCGCGTCCTGTGAACTGCTGCAGCCGCGGAAGCAGCGCGCGCTTGCTGGGGGGTGGGGCGAAACACACTGTCGGCCTCTCCGCACCGCGCCGCATCGTGCTGGGCAAAGGCTTGCAACCTGAAACGGAGGAAGGGTCTGAATTTCATGACCAAGCACCACTGCGAACTGACTGCTCATTGCTTTGCCTAGTCTTGCAGAAAGCGCTGGGGAGAGATTGCTATCAATCTAGTCAGTGGCCCGTAGCCATTGTGACGTGTCCCTGTGGGTGGGGCGAGTCTTCCTCCCCTAGCCCCGGAGTGTAACCGGCCGCAAGAAGCTTGGAATATATGGGGCAGCCTGGGTTTCAATTAAGCCTCTGAGCTCCTCACATAACCAAGGCTGTGGAGTCCTGGGCACCTCAAGCTGGTCCCTTTCTAGTGCTTATAACAGAGAATCACGAAACTCTAGAAAGATCTGGACCTTTCCCTGAGGAAAGGTTCTTTGAAAGAGTGAACAAAATTGACAGACCCCTTGCCAAACTCACCAAAAAGAAGATTGAAAGGGAGCAAATCAACAAAATCAGAGACGAAAATGGGGATATCACCACAGACCCATC
>PVKS010015762.1:0-45306 GCA_004027875.1 Aplodontia rufa
ATCCACCTTGTCAACTTCTTCATTAAGAGCTTCAATGACTTCAACCCCTCCCCCTCCAGTACCTCCCCCACCTCCACCTCCAACCACTGCTTTGCAAGCTCCAGCAGTACCACCACCTCCAGCTCCTCTTCAGATTGCCCCTGGAGTTCTTCACCCAGCTCCTCCTCCAATTGCACCTCCTCTAGTACAACCCTCTCCACCAGTAGCTAGAGCTGCCCCAGTATGCGAGACTGTACCCGTTCATCCACTCCCACAAGGTGAAGTCCAGGGACTGCCTCCACCCCCACCACCGCCTCCTCTGCCTCCACCCGGCATTCGACCATCATCACCTGTCACAGTTGCAGCTCTTGCTCATCCTCCCTCTGGGCTACATCCAACACCATCTACTGCCCCAGGTCCCCATGTTCCATTAATGCCTCCATCTCCTCCATCACAAGTTGTACCTGCTTCTGAGCCAAAGCGTCATCCATCAACCCTACCTGTAATCAGTGACGCAAGGAGTGTACTACTGGAAGCTATACGAAAAGGTAATTTCCTCAGGACCATTGAAAGCATTATGGTAGCATTGGAAATTTTCTAAATATTTAAGACAACAGTGCATTCCTCATTTATAAAATTTTAGATTTAATTATTTTATTTTCGGGCTGGAGCGGTGGCTCAGCGGTTTCGGCGCTTGCCTGGCAAGCACGAGGACCTGGGTTCAAACCCCAGCACCACGTACACAACTGAGTGTTGGAGCAATGAAAGCCATGTGAAAAACTAAATAAAGTTGTTTCTCTCTTTCTCTGTCTCTCTCACTATCCCTCTCTCTTTAAAAAAAAAAAAAAAAATTATTTTATTTTCATACTTCATACATTTTTAAAATGTTTATGGAGTTAATGAGAAATTTAAAGCATCAGACATAAATGTTATAGAAAATTTAAATTCATTACATTTAGTGTATGTATATATGAACTCTTAAAAATAATTTTTTTCTTCAGTGTTAAAGCTGTTCGTTTAGGATAGAATTGACATTTGTTCTTCCAGTTGCCTATAAAGCTTTAAGGTTCTTCCCTTAGTAACAAAAGAAAGAATTTTCTGTACTTTCATAGTTATTCATTTAGTCAGTCAGCATTTTTTAAACAGCTACTGTATACCAAACATCAGAAGTATAAAATGAATAATAGTACTTTTCCTTTAAGTACAGAGGACAATAAAGACACAGAAAATATATTCAACGGTGTTTAATTTATTTGACTGTAGTGGTAATAAAAGAAAGTATTACCTGGTTTAACATTTTAGTGGGTAGTAAGCAGGGAGGTACAGTAGACTAGGGGTAAGTTTTACCAATTAACTCAAATGATAATGTAATAAAAGATTAAATACCTCTTTAAATGTCTTCTTATAACTATTTTTATTAGATCTTGCTTTTTTGTTTTCCTATTAGCATTTCTCATATGTGTTTGATTTTGTGCCAGAAAGATTAATAATGCCTAGTATTTAGCATTTTTATTTAAAATGAATGGTTTGGATTTACTATATCAGGTATTCAGCTACGCAAAGTAGAAGAGCAGCGTGAACAGGAAGCTAAGCATGAACGCATTGAAAATGATGTTGCCACCATCCTGTCTCGTCGTATTGCTGTGGAATATAGTGATTCAGAAGATGATTCAGAATTTGATGAAGTAGATTGGTTGGAATAAGAAAAATGCATTGATAAATATTACAAAACTGAATGCAGATGTCCTTTGTGGTGCTTGTTCTTTGAAAATGTTTGGTCATTCTAGTGTTTTGCTTTCTATTCCTTAATAATAACCCTTTTCCTCCATAATTTTTGATTTCAAAGAAAAGTATTAGCATACATTTCAAACTAAATGTTTTACAGTGGCTAATCTTTTTTTCCGCCCTGAAAAGACATACATACTTTGGTCCAACAAACCACTAAGTATTAAGCATGGCCAGCTATTGTTAGAGTAGCAAATTCAGTTTTTTTATATATCTTAATCGTGCACTTTGTGAATTTTAATTTAAAGAAAGCGACTGACATTGAAATCTTGAGGGCAGCTGTAATATTAATGAGCCTTATTCCATTTCCTGATGTTTTAAAGAAGAAACACTGCCTTGATTATATGAATACACTCAGAAAGTACATTTAGCTTGTAGTATTGAATTCTCTTGCAGGAATGCTTAATTTTTTTATTATTATTTTGTTGTTTTAAATACTTGCCTTATTTGAATGTTTAGCAGTACTCCTTTCCCACTTATATATTGTGTGATACAATTTTGCTTGCCTATAGGAGTTTAAAATTTTTCCATGTGAAATACTCTGAATTAAACATACATGTAACTTACATAGCTGTTATGAATAACAGTCTGATTTAATAAATGGTTCATTTTAAAGGTTCATGGGTGTTGCTTTTTTATTAAAACTGTTTCTGATCATTTATCAAATACTACAAAGTAACTCTAAATACTACAAAGCTGGGCTTGGTGGCACATGCCTGTAATCCCAGTGATTCAGGAGGCCAAGGCAGAAGAACTGTGTTTAAGGCTAACCTCAGCAACTTAGCCAGACCCTGTATCAAAATTTTAAAAAGGCTAGTGATATAGTTTAGTGGTAGAATGCCCCTGGATTCAATCCCCTGGGTTAATAAATATTAAATGAAAATTTAAAAGAACAACTTCAGCAGCATAATTTTCTCTTAGTTGTACATATTCGTATTGTCTAGTATGTAAGGTAGCTTTTATGTCATTTTTTCAAAGGTTATAGAATTTTTTCAACTTGTGATCTTAAATTGAAACTCAACTTGCTATCTAATTTCAGCATATCTCATATTCAGTTTACTGAATTCTTGATGTATTTTACAATGATAAAATGAGTTGTTAATGTTTACACAATTAGATTTAGGGTTCAAAAGGAAGTAATACCAGCTTACCTAGTTTGAAAGGTTTGGGTAAGCTGATGAAAAGTGACTTCAGTGCAGTTTCCAGCTCTGCCATCAAGAGGTCAGTACGTTCCTACTCCCTTAAATCTGAGTGTCCTGGGGCTGGAGCAGTGGTTCAGCAGTTACCGCATTTGCCTGTTATGCCCAAGGATTCGGGTTCGAACCCTAGCACCACATACACAATGAAGTGTCAGAGCAATAAAAGCCATATAGAAAACTAAATAAAAAATTGATTCTCTTCTCTCTTTCCTCTCTCTGTCTCTCAAAAAAAAAAAATCTGGGTACCCCTAAAATTTGCTTTGCCTATATGCTTATAGCAAAAGTGACACTGTGACAATATTAAACCTAATAAGCAAGAGGCCTTCTGAGCTTCAGCTCACTCTCAGAACTCTTTCTCTGCCCTGAGAATAAGCCCAGGCTCACCTGCTGAAGATCTGAAATCTCATGGGTAAGCATAAGTATCACTTCGTTATCTAGGCAAAAAAAAAAACAAAAAACTAATGACCTGTAATCTTTATAGAATAGAAATAATGAACCAACTTCAACTGTAGCAATTCAATTTGGATATTAAAAAAAAAACATGTCTTAATGGCTTCAATAAACAAAGGATTTGACTTGTTTTCTTAGGTAGCTTAGCTTATAAAAAGAGCCTAAATAGTCATATGAAGTTCATTTACAAAATGCAATGTCAAATTTAACTTGGGCTGGTTGGAGTGTTCATCCGTGAGGCCCCGGGTTCAAACCCCAGCCACATACACAACTAAGTGCCAGAGAAACAAAGGCCAGATGAAAAAAATTAAAAAATTGATACTCTCTTTCTTTCTCCCTCCCTCTCTTTCTCTCTCCTCCTCTTCCACCCCCCCTTAAAAAAAAAAAAGAAAACATGACACAGTTTAAAGTTGGTCTTAATAAGTTTCATAAGTGTGCTTATGGTTAAAAGGTACCATTTTTATATACACACACACACACATTATATACATATTTTTAAATAAAGCTCAACTGTGTCCATGTAACCAAAATATATTGTTACTGATAATGAAGCAGTAAAGGGTGACATAAAGGAAATTGGCTAAGATTTTCTAATAGTGAAAGTAGCTGCATTCATCACTAAAGCCTAGCAGTATCTATCTTACATAGTTTATGATAGATTTTTTTTTTATTGTTGTTTTCAGAACATTTCTGGAAGCTAAGAAAGTGCCTGTAGGCTGAAGAGGACTAGTGTCTACTTTTAATCTAGATATTCAGCTTAACTTGCTGAAATAATTTTGGAACTGATCATTTAAGTTTTATTACCATAAGAAGAAATAATGTTACTGAATAATGCCTGTCTGCTTATTATTTAAATATTTTAATATTTAGGAGGTTATACACATAAAATTAAATTGAATACTATGCAATAATAATTGGCCTCGCTTGTTTGGGTTGAGGTTATCCATTTACACCCATATTACTAAATCCAGTAAATATATTTTTGCTCCTAATTTATTTAATCTTTATTTTACATCCTTGAAACTTTTGGTCCTCCTTCAGCATTTGTGGCACTGTACCTTACACATCGTCCCAATAATGGTGAGACAGAAGAGAGGGCAAACCTAGCAGCTGTGGTATGTGGGAAAGGGGGTGTCTACATCTTTTCCTAAGGTAGGAATATCCATAAACTTTAGATTTGTAATGCATTTTAAGCTGTCACTGCTGCTTTTCACAACTTATAATCAATTTATGCAGTGAGATGACTTCAAAAGTATTTTCATGCTATTGAATATTAAAAGATATTTAAATAAGAATAATATTTGGGTTGTGTTCTGTAAATTTTGAAACACCTTCATTTCCACTTTTAGAAAATGCTACCCTTTCTCTAACAACCTATATTTAGATTTATATTTAACATCTATATTTTCATAATTTCTTCATTGATCACCTTCAGTGAAATTCATATTCATTTTGAATATTTCTAATTCTAAGCTTTCCTCAGGTGATACTCATACTGTTTTGCATCACAGTTAATTACCTACTTGAAACTGCCAAATAGGTTACTCACAAGACACTGAGGTGTTGTATTAAGTCAAAATGTCTCTTCTTAAAGTTTCAGGAATACCCCCCTTTTCATTCTCTCCTATGGGCTCTTAAAATATTCCTTTCAAGACACTGCTCTTGTTTAAAATTTCATTCTCCACCAAACTCAGTAGCAGGTGATGTTAAATTAGTTCCTAATTTCATCAAAACTGTGTTTGTGTAGATTTTAGTGTGTGGAAAGTGTAGGAATGAATCTTCTGACCAAAAAGTGAAAATCATTGATACTTCTGAAGTCTTTTCCTTTTTTTTTTCTTTTTTCTTTTTTAAGAGAGAGACAGTGAGAATGAATCAATTTTTTTTTTTAATTTTTCATGTGGCTTTCGTTACTCTGACACCTCCTTTCATAGTGCTGGGGTTTGAACCTGTGTCCTCACGCATGCCAGGCAAGTGCCTCATCCAGAGCCACTGCTCCAGTCCTCTGAAGTTATTTCTTAGGGAGAGATCAAAATTATGTTTTAATTTAATGGAGAATTCTTATAAATTACTTTCAAAACACAGCTTTAATTTTGCTATTATTAAACATCACCCTGCTATTTATTTTTCTCATTTTCTTGACACAAGGTTTTTGGAAAGCTACCTCCTAAACTGAAGCAAGTATAAGATAAATTATTTAAAACTTCTAAACAGTTCAAGACATTCCTTTTGGAATTCATTATCTCTGATATTAATAAAAATGCAAATAAGTCAATGTTAAGTATTCATTATGTAAAAATCAGAATTTAAAAATTGCTTCTCTGTGTTGAACTAATGAAATGGAATATCAAGTTATTGGAATTTCTAAGTTTTGTTATATAACTAATTAATTAAAATCATATTATTATAGCCAAATATATAGGAGCCCCTGTGATTCAAAGAATGAGTTTTTTCCTTCCTTTATTCATTGCTATATTGAGAACAATTTTATGTTCTCTATGACTTGGCTGTAAAATTCAACAGTAATCTCTGTTGCTTTTCAAGCCTGACAAACAGGCTCTGAATAAAGAATGAATGCCAGCCTTGAATGAACATTTCAGACACTTTTTCTTTTAAGGCTAGTTATCAATACCTTTTTCTCATTACTGTAACGACAGCTGCTCTTTTGTTTTTTTTTCCTTAGGGAAAAAAACCCACAACTGAGCATGTAATGAATGAAGTAATCTTTTTTAGGACATTTATATTTTCTTCTCTTTTCTGTAAATCTGGTAATGATTTTCAATATTTTGTAGTATCTATGTAAATGTGATCCTTGTGGAAGCCATTTGTATGTTATATTCAAAGATTTTTTTTCATGAATTTCTTATTTATTCATCCTACCTTTTGGCTAAATTTTTCAATACTATTCTTGATACAGGTCACCGATGTCTCCCCAGGAGTGACAGAATTCCCCATTTACCTCTCTGACATGGAAATAATATTAAAAGACAAATGTTTAAATCATAATATTTCTTCTATTATAACACCTTCCATATTATTTAAAGTATGTTTCATTCTTATCTAAGAAAGTCACAAAGTGTACATTTAACTTCAATGAAAGTATGTAGCAAACATTTAGATTATTCAAAATTAAGGAACACATCTATTATTAATGGTTTATTCTTTTTTACATACTTGTTATTACATTTGTGTCCATGTATTCAGTAACATTTTTTGATGACTGTGGAGTTTTGAGACTACTCGTGCTGGGTATTGGAGTCTCAACAGTGAATAGACAGAGCCCTCCTTTCTGAGTATACTGATAAGTTAACAAAAAACAATGGATCTTATGTTAGGCAAGCTTTATCCCCAGAGATCAGACCTGTTTAAGAAGTCAGGATAAGGCTGTCTGGGAAAAGGTATTTGGTTTTGAGGCACACTTACACAAATGTCAAGGTGACATGGATAGTCTCCCAGGAAAAGGAGACAGGTCTGTGGATGTCTAGAAAGGCTGGTGCAGAGCATGCAGGGTGTGGAATGACCAGGAGTAGATTAGGAGGGTAAGCAGGAGCAAATCACAAGAGGGTCTTCAGAATCATGTTAAAAGTGTTTGTATTTTAATCCATGGGCAATAAAATTCCAGAAGTGACAGAATAGCTGCAGTGTGGAAAATGAATTAGAAGTCTGCTTGGAGAAGACCAGAATAGGCGAGATGATAAGGACAGTCAGGGTAGTGGCAGAGGAAATAGAGAAGGAGCTCCAAGAGATGCTTAGAGTAAACTAGACTTAGTCATTGAAAATGAGGGCGCCAAGGATGACTTCTGGGATACTGAGTTAATGATACAAGGAATATTGGAGGAGGCACAGTTCGGGGAGGATGGGTGATATAGTTTGGAACTTGAGGCAGGGAGAAGATCACTGGCATGGTTGGAGGAATTGATCTTTTATTTGTGCAAGGAAACTTCTGCAGGGAGAAGAAAGGGTAGTTGTGCACAGTTAAATTTGAAGGTCTGATGCCAAAAATTGAGATAGTAGTATCTGTTTTCCCCTGTAGGTGACAACAATGCTCAGAGTGAGGAACAGGAGAAGTGTCCATAGTTTTAAGGGAAAAAAAGGTAGAGATGGTTTGAAATAGTCATGAAAAATGAGAGAGCTTTCTAGGGGCATAAGAAATTATCAGACAGTATTGAAGCAATTGTTGAGGTTGGTGACCATGTGTTTACAGTGGCTCTAATGTGCTAAATACATGGGAATTTTTGTTTCCAACACTCTGAAGACAATTGTCAGACAACTGAATTCATTGAGTTAGGATTTTGTGTGGGATTGAAGGACAATCTCTAGGGAACATTCACTGATCTCCTTAAATATTTTGATCCCATGGTTGAGCTTCCACGTTGAAGTTCTTTTCGTCTATAATGCATATTTGATCCCTTTTTTTCATCAAGTACATTCACAGGCTCTCCTGGATTGTTGTTCATGCAAATAAATCTTCTTCTCTTTGTAAGGCTTTGTTCCTGTCTCCCCTAAACTCTACATCATCTTGGTTTTAGGTTTATTAGGAAGCCCTTCCTTTTTTTCCTGCTAAACCTGCAGAATTTTTGTTGTCTTCTCATTTTAACATGCTTAGCTCTATTTTTCAAATATAGACATCTTCTAAACATTCTTCAGAGACGTCTGTCATGAAGGTTATGTAATTTGAAACAAAGGAGCAGCAAAAGGAGACTCTTTAGAATCTTGATGTTTCCGTCTACCGCGTTCATGTCTGAATTCTCTCATCTGCCTAATTGTACTCCGTCATCAGGAATCCTTTTGTCTTTTGATGATATATCCCTCAACTCAAATAATACATACTTAAGTTGGCTTCTATGAATTTTGGGTTTTACAGCATGTTAAGATGAGGCCACATAGATATGTAGTGGAGGGTTGTGGAAAGGGTAGGTGGGGGAAGGGATAGGGAGGGATCTAGGGGGTAATTCTGGTTTAAGAGTATATGCATATCATATTGTTACTTTAAATGCATTTATGATTTTATGATAAAGAATTCCTTAATAAAAATATTTTTTAAAAGGATGAGGCCAAATTTTTAGGTTTACTTCTTGAATTGGTTAACTTTCAGTAACTCTTTGGCACTAAACGTTTTCCCCTTAGCAAGCCTTCTCAGAAATGTCTGGCTTAGTGTCTCAGCAAAAGAATATGGATAATTCAATGTAAACTGTTTGTCATTATTTATAAAATAACTCAAGAGAAAGCCTACTAGCCAAATACAAGGTTTTCATCTTGACATCAAAAACCAACCCATTCCTTTTGTTTGGTTATTGAATCTTTGTTACTGTGGAGCACGTGTACAGAAAGGTGCATAACATTTTCAGTGGGATTCTATTGCACATCCGTCATCCAGGTCAAGGCAGAATACTGCCATCACTTCTCAGAATGTCGTCTCCCAATCCCTACCTGTTCCCTAACTCCAGCCTCAAGGTAGCAAAGCGGTAATCACTTTCTTCTATCTAGATTTTTACCACCTACACATGTGTTTCTGAATACTGTCATTTAATTTTGCCTACATTTTGCACTTAATATAAAGTCTTTTCATTGTATGTGTTCTTTTTTTTGTGTGTCTGATTTTTCATTTTGTTTGTGAGAATCAACCATGTTCTTACATGTAACTGATTTGTTCATTTTCACTTTCCACAACATGAATATACCACAATTTATCCTTCTGCTGGTGGACAGTTGGGGACTTATATAAATAATGCTGCTGTGAACATTATGTCTGTATTTCTTCTTCATGTGCAGACAGTTCTGTCGAGTATACTGAGAAGTGGAATTACTAAATCATACGATGTGCATATCTTCAGTCTTATAATGCCAAAGGATTTTCCAAAGAAGTTGTACCAGTTTACACTCCCACTTGCAGTCTGAGAATTCCTATTGCTTCACATCCTTGCCACCCTCTGGAATTATTCTGTTTAATTTTAGGCATTCTTGTGAGTATGACATTATCTTATTGTAGTTTAAAATTTTCTTTTCCCTGATCACTAATAAGGTTGAGCATCTTTATATGTGTTTTTTTGCCCATATCTTCCTCTTTGGTGGCTTGTCTTTTAATAGTGCCCTTTGAAAAGATGTTACTAAATTTAATGTAGACTACTTAATCAGGTTTGGGGTGGGGGGGTTGGTTTTGTTTTGTTTGGTACCAGGGATTGAACCCAGGAGCATCTAAGCACTAAGCAACACACCCAGCCCTTTTTCATATTTTATTTTGAAACAGGGTCTCTTTAAATTGCTCCTCGCCAAGTTGCTGTGGGTGGCTTTGAACTTCTTTTCCTCCTGCCTTAGACTCTCAAGTTGCTGGGACTATAGGTGTGCGTCATCATACCTGGCATTTAATCAGTTTTTATGGTTAGCGTTTTTTGTATCCTTTTTAAAAAATGTTTTCTTGTGCTAAGGTAATAAATGATTCTCCTATATTGTCTTCAAGAGATTTTGTTGTTTTACCTTTTACATTTAGATTATAATCCCTCTGGAATTGTTTTTTGTGTGGGGTGTGAGGCAGAAGTTTTATTTTGTGTTTGTATACTGTCAAGCCAGGACCATTTTAGCGAAAAGATTCTCTTTTTCCCACTGTCCTGTAGGGCTGTTTTACATATACTACATATACACAGATAAGAAATATATATTTATGCTGATATATGACTATAATATGGATTGTATAATGATGACAGAATAGACATACACAAATGTCTATTTGTAGACTTTATTGTCTGTCCTTACACCAGTATCACAGTTTTTTAATCGTTATAGCCTTAAAATCAGTGATATCCAGAAAGCAAGCCTGTCCACCTTGTTTTTCTTTCAAGACTATCTTTACTATTCTTGGTTCTTCATCGCTTCTTCGCCTTTTAGCTTGCTTTTCTGTATATGTTTTAGAGTCGGATGGGCAGTTAACGGATGGAACATCAGAGGCTGCAGTGGCTAGGTTGGCTTTGGTAAGTGGGAGTCCATCACACAGCCTTCATTTCTGCCCCTGGAGCCACCGTTTACACACTTACGCTCATGTTAAATGTCTCTAGAACCCTGTGCCTCTGTGAGCAGATCTGTAGTCAGCTGTTCGGCTGGATTGACTCTTTCTTGAAACAAATGAAGGCCTCATTGAAAGCTACCAAACTCAGCTTTCACACGTAGACTTTAACCTCTTGTTAACAGCCCACTTTCTCATCCCTCTGCAGATCCTCCCAGCAACTTAGCAATAATAGCCAACCCAGTGTCCTTGTAGGCATTGTTTTCCCCATTCCATTCAAATACCTGAATCACGGCACACACAAGGCCTTCTCCTCCCCAGCATGTTTTCCCAACACATTGATGAAACCTAATAATTTGGCCACTACCTTGTGCCAGAGACTCCATGCCCAAACTCGGGGTGCCTTCCTCTTCGCCCACCAGGTATGAATGAGACCAGGTAATGAATGATTTTTTTTTTCTTTTTTAAGTTCTCAACACTTAAATTTTCAGACTACTCCTGCCACAACCTATGTTATTTTAGGTCCTTGAAGAAGAGTATTCCAAGAGAGGATTAGACGTGTAAGAAATTCTGTGAAGGTAAAAGGGTCGGGACAGCCAGAGGAGGCATGGGGAAAACCTTCATAGGCCAAAGGAAAAGGAATGGAAAAGAGGGATTAATCGGAAAGAGTCTTAGACTACAGTGCTGCTCTGAGAAAGTTTTAGCCAGGCCTGTGTTGAGTCCTGAAGCCGAAGTTGCCTTTATAGGAATGGACTAGTATTCCTAATCCTGGCTGTGGCCAGTTAAGCTTGATCTTGACTTACATGTGGTGGTGGATCCAGAAGACTAGCAGCCAAGGCCATCAGTTAACTATGCTTTCCTCAGCAGGGGATATGAATGGTACACTTTCATGACCATCATCGATTGCTTTGTCACCTTTGTCAAAAATGAAATGATGGTACGATCATGGGTCTATTTCTGAGCTCTCTACTGTTCTGTTGGGTTTGTCAGTATTCTGCCCGCACCACACGGTTTTAATTACTGATTGATTTGCTAAGTCTTGGAGTCAGGTATAGTAAATGCTCCAATTCATTATTTTTCAAGATGCTTTAGCTATTCTAGGTCCTTAGCATTTCCATCTGAAAATTAGAATAAGCTTGACATTTTGAAAAAAAAAATTGGTGGCATTTTTGACTAGATTACACTGAATCTAGTAGCTCATCTTGGAGGATATTTGGCAGCTTAACAATTTTTGAGTCTTCCAGGCTATGAACATGGTTTATCTCTGAGTTAGTTCTCTTGCATTCTTCTTGGTTATTTTTGTAGTTTATCTTTGTTGGAGTTCTCTTGAATTGCACATAGTATTGTATGTCTTTTTTTTCATATGTTTTTGGTAGTAATTACATTTTTGAAATTTCACTTTCCAGTTGTTTGCTGTTACTATGCAGAAGTATAGTTATTTTTGTGTATTAACTTTGTATACTATAAACTTACTAATGTTTACTTATTCTAATAGTTGTTTTGTAGATGCCTTAGAAATTTTAATGTAAACAGGAAAAATGTACTTTCTTTCTTTTCTGTGTGCCTTTTTATTTCTTTTTATTTATTATTGTTATTACCCTGAATAGGACCCTCAGTGCACTATTGAATAAGAGTGATATGAGCGTAAGAGAAGATGTGCTTGATTTGATCACATGTTCAGTGGGAAGATGTTCTTTATTTCTCCATTGCGTGTGATTTTAGCTGTAGGGCTTTTATACATACCCTTTACCAGAATGGGGATGTTCTCCTCCAGTCCAATTTGCTGAATGTTTTTATCTTGACTTAGAGTTGAATTTTATATGATTTTGGAGGGGGGTATCTTTTGAACTGATGATAAGGTTTCTCTCCTTTTTGTTATTAATAGGATGGGTTACACTGATTTTCAAATATTAATCAACCTTGCATTTCTAGACTAAGCTCTTACTTCATTCATCACCCTCTTTATATTGTTAGATTTGATTTACTGATGTTTTATTAATGATTTTTGTATTGCTCTTCAGGAGAAATTAGTTTTCTTTGCGGGGAATGTTGGACAGATTTTCCTATCAGTATTGTGTTGGCCTGTGTTCTAGCAGTTCATGTAAAATTGGCATTATTTCTTTTAAAAAAATGTTTGATAAAGTTCACCAATGAAATCACCTGGGCCTACAGTTTTCCTTATGTGGTGATTTTTTTTTAATAAAATATCTAATTTTGTTAATAGAAATAAAGGTTTTCAGTTGTGTCCATTTCATCTGAATTGTTGAATTTATTGGCATAAAAGTGTTCATAATATGTATTTATTGACCTTGTAATATCTGTAGAATGTGGAAATAGGGTAAGTTTCATTTCATTTATGGTTCTTGTAATCTCCAAAGGGCTTCTTGAATCTGTGGCTTGATAACTTTCATCAGGATTGGAGTATTCTCGGTCCTTATCTCTTAGAAAAAATTTCTTTGCCCTCTTTGCTCTCTTTTCTTCTTGGAATTCCAGTTACCTACGTGTTAGTCTTCCTCACTGTCTCATGTTTGTCTCTTAATCATTGTTCTATATTGTCCATCCTTTTGCCTGTGTTATATCTGAATGTTTTCTTCTGGCTTCTTTTATAATTCACTTAATCTGTGTTGAGTCTGCTTTTGTACCCATTGACTGAGTTCTTAATTTCCATATATTCCTAAAGTTTCTTATTTTAAAAAAGTTTCTTGGGGTTGAGGATTTAGTTCATTGGCAGAGCTCTTGCCTAGCACGCACAAGGCCCTGAGTTTGATCCTCACCCCTGGGGGAAGAAAAAGTTTCTAGTTCTCTATAAAAAAAGTTTATTCTTGCCCTTTATCTCCTTGAACATTGTAAGGATAGCTGTTTTTTAGTTTTTGTCTGATAATTCCAGGATGTGGATATTCTATTCAAGAAGATTGCATTGTGGTACTTGGTAAGGCTGGTCTATTTCTGATGCAACCTTATTCCCATGGGGCATTGCTTTAGGATCTCAACATAAAATAGGAAAGTTTACCTGACCTCCCCCTAAGACCAGTCCCACACTCCACTTTCTGTACTCTTTGCAGCCTGAGACATTTTCCAAAGAGCTTCCTCAGAAATCATTAAACTCATCCAGGAGAAAAATGACTAAACACTGAGCCATCGAATACCCCTAAATCTTGACTTGGGTAATTCTTTAGTATCTTGTTATCCCTCAGGTTGTTTCAAACACCTAGCTAACATTTTCTACAGCTTTTCTCATTGTCCTCTGCAAGAGGGTAAGTCCAGACTCCTGCTCCACCTCTATCAGAAGAGATTAGGTAGCCCAGTTATCAACAAAAAGGAAATTAATGTGTGAAGTCCGTTTTTGCTATTTATACAAAGTAAAAAATAAATAGGCAAACATTTGTCCATCTTAACTATGAGTTACATAAAAAACAGTTTCCAGTTTAAAACTGAGTTCTTTAAATTCACAACTAAACAGTTTGTTGCATGCAGCTGCATTTAAAGACACATCAATACAAAAAGAATTGAACAATCAAGCTATTTTTAACTCACAAAGGAAAGTATTCAAAAGCATAGACACAGAGGCTTATATAAGTGGAGACAGTGCATCCACAGAATATTTTGAGGAATAGAAAAAAACTAAGTGACAGACCTATCAAACAGCTCCCAATTTACTGCTCAGGATGTGTACAGTATGCTACTTGGAACTATGCAACTTGGAAAAATTTTACCATAAATCAAAATTCCCCCATGGCAGTTCACTTTGAAGCATTCTTGCTTAAGGAAAGGCAAGTATGTTTGAAACATTTTTTTATACTTCAAGACTGTGAACTTTTTAGTGACTCTAGAATCTTTGTTGATTACAAATAATATCCTAACATTTATCACTGATAATACTTCTGCCAGAGGGCAGAGACTTGTGTTTCTCATCTTTCCTTTCCTAGATCTTGGTACAATGTATGTTAAAATAAAATATTAGCTATCTAGAATCCTTGAGAAACAAATCATTCTGGATAGATCTTTTCACATAGCTGAAGATTAAAATTGTATGTACTGGGGATGGAGCAGTGGCTAGGCGGTTACAGCACTTGCTTGGCATGTGCAAGGACATGGATTCAAACCCTAGCACCATGTATGCAGCAACTAAGTCTCCAAGCAGTGAAAGCCACATAAAAAAAAAAACTAAATAAAAACTGATTCTCTCTCTCTCTCTCTCTCTCTCTCTCTCACTGTCCCTCTTTCTTTAAAAAAAAAAAAAGTACTATAAAGGAAACATTATTTTTATTACTAACACCAAACCCCACCCACAATCTGTAATTTTTGTTCCTGCACTATACTAAATAGTTTATCCTTACAACAGGAAAAGGTAGGAAATGGTATCTCCATTTTGTAGAGGAAGATCCAGAGCTGAGATGGCCTAAGTCTCATAGCTTATATTGTATAGTGCTTGAATAAGGTCTATTTTTTAATACAGCTCAGACTCTACAATTCATGTCCAAAAGCATTGTTATTACTGAAAGCTACTCTGAACTTGGACTTATAAAAATAATATTCTGGACATTATTTCCATTTTAAAATGATACTAATGTAGCACTTGTTAGAATGTATCATAATTATTTATATTACTATCTCCTTTTATTAGACTATGAGAATCTTATTCATTTTTGTGTCTTCAGACCTCAGTATAGGCAGTATAGGTTCATAAGAGACTTTTGGTAAATGGCTGTTAAAATAATGAAAAAAATGGATGAATGAGTGTCATTATCATCGAAATTAATGTGAGGTACTAAAAATATAGAAGTAGAGGGACTGGAGCCTTGGCTCTGCGGTTACTGCACTTGCCTGGCAAGCACAAGGACGTGGGTTTGGACCCCAGCACCACATACACAACGAAGTGTTAGAGCAATGGAAGCCACATGAAAAACTAGATAAAATCAATTCTCTCTCTCTCTCTCTCTCTCTCTCTCACTGTCCCTCTCTCTTTAAAAAAAAAATAGATGTAGATTATTGTGCATGAAGCTAATAAGGTAGTGTTTTCAATCCTTGTACTTGAATCTTGCTTTCTTTAAGAAAAGTTCTAGTGTCTTTTTTCTTTTGGCTCATTTTTTCAACATTCAATTAATATTTAGTATTTACTAATAGTTATATATTGGGCACATAAGAATATTCTTGCATGCTTGCAAATAAAAAGAAGCCTAGATCCAAAATGTCTTACAGTCATTTTCTCATAAAGGACTGGAGTTAGTGTAGCTGACCCTTGTTCAGGGAGGTTATACGGAAGTTTCTAGCTGGTAATCCTCTTCTGTTCTATTTATTGACCTGTTGGCATGATTTATGCCACATTAATACAGTGAATAGCAGATGCTTTTAGTTAGCTTCTATCCATCCCTTGGTTCAACTGCATTATTAGTTCATGGAGTGAGGAGAAATAGCCTATTATTTACCAAGTGATTTTCAAACCTTGCTGATCATCAGAATCGTCTATGGAGCTTTTAGAAACTTCTCAATCATTACCATCTCATCAAATATTTCTTTTTTACTGTTCTTTATATTCCTGTGGCAATCAGAGCTCAAGGAATCATTACAAACATCTGACACTCTATTGCTTTTCTCTTAAGAAAAATCTTTTCATTTCCTACCCAGGTATATCTTGGGTCTTCTGTCAGTATCTGTGAAACTATCCTATCAGTAAGATAAAATCAGAGCCCCTTCATGGCTCAGAGACTCAACTAACCATTGCTGTCCCATTGGTGATGTTGTCTGAGATTTGCCTGGAGCTGGGTCCATCGAATATGATTGCATTTTCCCGTTTTGCTGTCAGCCTTTGCTCATTCCATTAATACTCTGAAAATTGGGCTTATCTTAGAGGCCCTATTCTCAGTACCAATGTTTGGTCTCTAAATGCAGGCCAAAAAGGAGCACTTTCTCTCCTGGAAACATGGCTATATAAAACCTTTCGTCATAAATGAAAGGAGACAGACGATCTCAGAACTAGAACTTGTTATAGGGTCTAGGCCTCAGGGGACTCCTGTGTACTAGGTTAGAAACTTAACACCTGCCGCTTTTCTTCTCTGCCTCCTGTCCTGTCTCTCCCACAAACTGAAAACTGGGCCATTAACCTTGTTTCTTAATGTTTTATTTGGAGATAATTTCAAACTTACAGAAAAACTGTTAAGAGTAAGACTAGTACAAAGAACATCCGTATACCTCTAGTCCAGATCAACCTATTTTTAACTTTTTACCTAATTTCTCTTATTTCTTACTCCATGTATATGATTGTGTGTGTAGAGCAGGCGCCCATGGGCATTTGTGAGGGTGGGGAGACCAGGTATTGGGGCCTGAACCCAAGGGTACTTTACCACTGAGCCACATCCCCAAACCTTTTTATTTTTTATTTTATTTTATTTTATTTTTAAAGAGAGAGAGAGAGGAGAGAAGCAACTTTATTTAATTTTCCACGTGGCCTCTGTTGCTCCAACACTCCATTGTACACATGGTGCTGGGGTTTGAACTCGCATCCTGGCTCATGCCAGGCAAGCACTGTAAACACTTAGCACTACTCTACCCCTTTATTTTTTATTTTGAGACAGAGCTTTGCTAAGTTACTTCAGGTCCTCACTATATTGCTCAGAATGGCCTTGAACTTGCTGTCTTCTTTCCTCAGTCTCCTGAATCAACATGTGCACTTTTTTTAAAGAAACAAACCTGAGAATAAGTGGTACACATTCAGGCTATTTGCTTCTAATATGTGAGCTTACACTTGAGATCTCCCTTTTCCCAAATTCCATTCTGCTGTAAATAATGTTAGCCTGAAGTTGTATGTACTTGGGATGCCTTTGAGAATCTAAGGAACTTGGTAGTTGAGGGTGTGGGCACCTAGTATTAGAGAAAGTGACTGTTTCTGCTCACAGGAGTATTATATTTGCATTATGCTTCCACATGAATATAATGTATTATTATCTTCAAAGCAGTTTTTTTTAGTTACCATTAAAATTGTTTTATTTCATTCCTTGCTTAGTGTGGGATGTAATTTAAAGTTTCATGGTTTCTCCTGTTATTTGGAATTAATTATTTTAAAATAGTCATGATCTCAAGAATGTTATTTATGTTGGTAATGTATGATTTGTATTGTAAACCTGCAGCAAAGGAATTTCAACTGATTTTCTCACATTGAAAACACTGGCAAATGCTGACACTATACAAATAATGTTAATTATGGCTTGCAGTAACTGCACAGTGCCAGTCTTATGTGTAGAGAAAGAAAAGTAGGCTAAAGAAATGGTGCAAATGAACCAGTAGATGACAGATTATTTTTTTAATTATCTGAGATTCTGTGCACATGGCCTTGGCACCACTATAATGTCAAGTAAATAAGGCAGAAGCTATTCTCTGAATATTTTAATGAAAAATTTATAAACTCAGGAATAATATCAGCAGTAGTTTATATTTCATTAAAATGAATTTATTGTTGGCCAATGATGATTTATAACACCAAAACTTGGATAGAGATGGGCAGAAATTGTACCTAGTTTGCTTATGCTACTTTAGAACTTGGTGCCAGAACCACATTAATTCCACAGTTAGTTTTAAGAAAAAGAAGAGCTGGTTTTAATTAGAATTGAAGTTCCGTGATGGGAAATGTGCTTAAACAAGAAAAAGAGAATGTCAAGTTAACTTAAAATGACAGAAGCTATCTTCCTAAGAAAATGGAACCAGGAACCTCCAACTATAATTTTACATTGTTAAGGCAAATAATTACAAGCCAAATAATAAATGATTCTTTCAAAATTTCACCTAACTTTAAGAAACTATCTAAACTATTTTGTTACAGCAAAAACTGGAAGACATTTTCTGCCTTTTTGTTATACATAAAATTTATAAATTACGTTATGAACATATCTACCCATTCAGAAATATACATTAACCAATTTTTTATTTCACATGTACATATGTATTTTGAATATATACACATGTATATTCATAATTATATTTCATATATATGTGTGTATACATAGATCAGGACAATGTTGGTGTGTATATTTTATAAATATATAGCATTGTTGTGCATATCTTTCAAACTTCCTATTCATGGTATACTATATTTTTCTGTGGCTTGTATTTTTTAAATAATAGGTTAGTGTGTTTCATCAATGATGATATATTGGCTCTAATTCATTCATTGTGATTGTCAGAATAATATTCCAGTGTGGGAATGGAAATAGACTATAACTGATTCATTTATTCTCTTCTTAATGACATTTATTAGGTTGAACCATATGAAATTTCTGGTTTTCCAGGAAAAGATGATCAACTTTCTAACATTCTCATGCATACATGAAGAATGTGACTCTCGTGAAGGATGAGGTTCCCTGCCATATTCTAAGGCAGGGATGCATTCAGGAATGTGGACCTAGAATTATACTCCTGTGAACCACAGAATAATTCCAATGGAAAGGCTGGGGACACTCAGCTCCCTCCTATAAGAATCTAACAGTAGGTGGACATGGTGGCTGCACATCTGTAACCCCTGTGACTTTGGAGGTTGCAGCAGGAGGATTGCAAATTGGAGGCCAGCCTGGATAACTTAGCAACAGACCCTGTCTAAAAGTAAAAAAAAATAAAATGTGTTGGGGACAAAGCCCAGTGGTAAAGGACCCCTGGGTTCAGTACCCCATCACACACATAGCATAGGGAAGAATAAACTTAAAGGCTATAAACCGCTAAGGGGCTTTGGTTGACTCTTACTGGTACCTTCCATTGGGAGCTGCAGACCTGGGACCAGGAGAGAAGCCTGTCTGCCAGGTGATATCTTAGCAAATCCCAGAAGACAACAGGCAACTTGGTCTAGAACGCTAGGGGGGCAGTTTATGACAAAGGGGTGGGGCTCAGACGTTCTTTTCCACAGATAAGGCCGACCAGTCTGAAAGAGAGAACAACCTAGCACAGGATTAAAAAGCACTCAGGACAGGCAAACAGTCCCCTGCTGCTCTCATCCCCACCCCCACAAGACTGAAAACTAGGAGAGGGAAGCACTGTCTAATCTGTCAATAGTTTGAGTTACTTAAGATGCACTTCCTAGTATAGAAAAGATACAACTGCCACAATCTCACCTTGTTACAGAGGAAGGGGAAGGGAAGGGGGTTCAACTAAGAAGAGAAACTGAAGAAAATCCTGAACCCAAGGGAGCTGTTTAGGGAGAATTCACCCTGCCTTCCTTTGACGCAGGGAGGACTCATGAATAGCAACTAACAGTAAACCAAAGCAGACATAAAAAGAGAAGAGTTTGGGAAAAGGGGAAGGAAGCAGCTCGGGTTTTATTAAAAGTTAAAAAAAAGAGATAATAATAATTCCCTTTTTTAGGAAAGAAACACTTAATTTTTTAAGAATTAAAACATATTCAGATTATTAAAAATCTTAAAGGTAGAATCCCAATTATGCACAAATGAACAGAACCTTAAATATATAAAATATTTCAAGATCACAGGATTATGTTTTCTATAAATGAATGTGCATTTTCTACATAAAAATATTTCAAAAGTTATATTTGAAAAACATATTTTAGCATGTTTAAAAAGTATAAAAGGGCTGGAGCAGTGGCTCAGTGGTTGGAGTGCTTGCCTGGAAGGCAGGAGGACCCAGGTTCAAACCCCAGCACCACATACACAACTAAGAGTTGGAGAAACAAAGGTCAGATGGAAAACCAAATAAAATTGATTTTTCTTTCATTCTCTCTCTCACTCTTAAAAAAATTTTTTTTTAATTTATAAAAGATTATATTGATGCTGGGTTAGAATCATCAGCTACGGTGTTGGGGATTTAGCTCAGTGGCAGAGCGCTTGCCTAGCATGCACAAGGCCCCAAGTTCGGTCCTCAGCCCTGAAAATAAAAAAATAAAAAAGAATCATCAGCTACATCCAGCCTGGGTTGGAAAAGAAAGAAAGAAACACACACACACATGCACACACACCGTGTGCGTGTGCATGTGTGTGTGTGTTAATACATATGTATAGGCAGAGAAAAGGAGACCTCACTTTCGATTACTTCCATTTCATTCTTTCCACAATAAATTTCCCACCTCACTCTCAAGGTTCTCCCATCTCTCCTCACCCCCATGTCCCCTCCCTATCTGCCTCAAGCCTGCTCTGCACTGTGCTGCCGCCTCCAAGCAACACTGCCTCCACCCATTTCTGGCTTCTCTGAGCAGAAGCTAACACTTCACCCCATCTCATCAACAAACTCACCAGTCCTCTTCTTTTTCTCCAGTGGGTTTACTATAAACTATCAGTAAGCTAACCATTCTAATCACAAAAATGTTTATCACTAATAGTTCATTACCTATAGGATTTTTTTTTAAGAGAGTGAGAGAGAAAGATAGTCAATTTTATTTATATATTCATCTGGTTTTAGTTTTCCTTCCACTTAGTTGTGTATGTGGTGCTGGGTTCCAAATCCAGGTCCTTACACATGCCAGGCAAGCACTCTACTGCTGAGCCACCGCTCCAGCCCCTTCCCTAGAGGATCTTTAACAAGATATTAAAGACAAAAAGGCTAAACCAAAAGAATGATAATTAACAGGTGACTTTGGGCATTTTGAAAAAGTTTTGGGGCAAGATTTCCTGGATGCCTCTCAGCTTACACCTAGATCTGAGATTATGGATTAATTTTATGGCTTGAGGTGTTTTGTCTTTTCTCACTGATCCTGTAAACGATGTCTCAACAAATGCAGCTCTGGAGGAAGGATCAGGATGTTTAATCCAGCTGTGGTGGCCAGCTGAGCTTTTCCAGGCCCACTGTTGGATGTTCTGCCACCCTGAAGAATACTGTTTTCTTTCCTTGGGTAGAACTCATGTTATTCTGGATGCAGCCTTTTGAGATGTTTAGATAAATCATGGCAGGTAGTCCATTATCCAATATGAGATCTATTCCTTCTAGAAATAGAAAAAAAGATTAAAAAACAGAATAGAATATGAAACAGCCATACCCGTATAGCTTAAAGTTAAAATACTTCGTTCAGTTTCTTGGAAAGTTAAAGGAAAAAAATTTTATGCATATGGTGCATATATATGTAATACATGTAGATGTATTTAATATATTCTGCTAGCATCTTAGACATATTTTATGTGCTTCTGTAATTATCAAGAAGATTTATTAGGCTTCTGGCATCACTACTTGATTCAGCCCTATATTTTCGGCAGGAAATGATTTGTTTTCACAAAGAAAATGTGCAGTCTCTGGGATTCTTTCAAAATGCTCTGTTTTTAACACCTAAATATAATGCTATCAAAGTCAATTTTTTTATCAATAACAATACCAACTGTCCTGTCTTAAAGTAATATATGACTTTAATTTGATGTTTGTTAGCTAAACTGAAAGGTAAAAGTATTAGACTCACTATGTTTCTTTGCTGGAATCCTGCAGACCTCCACAAAAATAGAAATTGTTCAAAATAATATGGAATATGAAATTTTCCTGCTATGATATTTTAGAAAAAAGCCATTCTAGTTAAATGCCAAAACACAAGAGGACATGATATCTAAATGATGATGCTTTTAAATAAAATATTCTCAGCCTCCCATTTTAAATGCTGAAGATTATCATTACTCTTCAACAAATCAACAAACATTAATTAGCATTTATGTGACAGGCATTTCATATAAAGAGAAAGCACATAGCATAAATATTCAACAAATATTTGTGTAGCTCCACGGTGCAATAATTAATCAGTGTGATGAACAAGACCCATTCATCCAGTATCTATTCAAATGTTACCCAAGTCCTCAATGGTATCAGTTTTCTCCAAACCCTGAGATATCACAGATCTGCCTTTCATTGAGATGATATTCAGAGGAGCTTTGTGTCCCCTTTAGCTGAAGGAATTCATGTTTGCATGTCACCTCTCTCAAATCTTACTTTAGCACACACATTTAGAAATAAATGATGACATGAAGGTGGAATATATCCCCCAAGTAGCAGCTTACAGCTGCCCTTCTCCCTTGCCGGGAGCCTGCATGAAGCAGACAAGCAGCGGCTTCTCAGTGTTGGCTTGAGTTCAGTGGAAACCAGATCTCCTGCCAGTGTGCGCTGTGATAATGAAGGGGTATGAAAAGGAGGTTTATGGTGCCCTAATGGGCAGTGCAAATCTAAAATGACTGACAGGGCCCCTGATGTCTCTGCCACTTGGTGTGTGGCTTACCTGCTAGGGTTCCTTGCCACGTGTGAATGCTATTTCTAGGACCTGGGACATTGGAGAGAAACTTTATAGTAGAAGAAGGGGAAATGGTTAAGGGGGGAGGGGCAGGAAGCTAATGCTTTTGCAAACTTGCATTTTAATAAACTAAAATTAATTGCAAAAGTGTCTGAAAAATAGGAAACATTTCTTCTTAAATAAAAATGCAAACAGCCAGCATCCATGGTACTAACTATATGCTTCATATGTATTATATCATTTAATCTTCAACTACCTATAGGGTAGGTTCCACTTAGTAGAATCCAAGGCACAGCAGGTTAAATGAGTGTCTGGAGGTCACCTAAATAGTTACTGGTAGGGCTGGTGTGGTGACCTGGTGGTTATAGTGCTTTCCTAGCATGTGTGAGTACACCGGTTCAAACCCCAGCACCATGTACACAACTAAGTGTCAGAGCAATGAAAACCACATAAAAAAACTAAATAAAAATTGATTCCCTTGGCTAACTATATATACATTTGTTCTTAATTGTTTGATAATGATTCCCCATTAATTGTAAATCCATATTCAACAAATAAAAAAAATTGATCCCCCCCCTTACTGTGCCTCTCTCTTTAAAAAAAAATAGTTATTGGTAGAGTTAACATTTTGCAAGGATTTCCTGAGTAGGACTTCAATAGCTCAGAAGATAAAAGGAACGATTGACAAATGGGATCTCATCAACTTAAAAAGCTTTGCACAGCAAAGGATACAACAGAGTGAAGAGAACCTACAAAATGGGAAAATATTTGCCAGCTATGCATCTGACAGAGGATTAATATCCAGATTACACAAGGAACTTCAAAATCTTAACAAAAGGACAAGTAATACAATCAAAATGGGCAAATGATACGTACAGATACTTCTCAAAAGAGCAGATTCGAATGGCCAGGGAACATAGGAAATAAAGGCTCAGCATTTTAGCCGTTGGGGAAATACAAATCAAAACTACATTGAGAGTCCATCTCACTCCAGTCAGAATGGCGATGGTCAACAAAACAAAAAAATAACAAATTCTGGTAAGGATGTGGGGAGAAAGGTGAAATTGTACATGACTACAGTCACTATGGAAATCAGTATGGAGGGACCTCAAAAAACTAAAAATAGGAACCAGCTACACCACTGCTGGGTGATGAAATCAACACACATTGGTGGTATCTGCACACCCATGTTCGCTGGGGCACTATTCACAACATCCAAGTTGTGGAACAGCCTAGATGCCCATTAGCAGATGAACAGATGAAGAAAATATGGCAGACATACACAATATTCTTCAGCCAAAAGGAAGAATGAAATCATGTCATTTGTAGTAAAACGGATGGAACTGGAGATAATCATGTTACACAGTGTTAACCAAAACAGGCCAGACACAGAAAGATGAGTATCACATGTTCTGTCTCATATGTGAAAACTGAAACATACAAACTAAAAAAAGACCTGACCTGAAAGTAGAAGAGGAATTATTAGGGAAAAGAAAGGAGTTGGGGAGAGGGAGGGAGGGCCATAGGGAGGGTGTACATAATCTAAGTACAACACATGCATGTATGGGAAGTTCACAGTCAAACCCATTAACTCGTACAATTAATATGAGTTAATAATAATTTTTAAAAACAGCATTTGAACCCAAATGGCCTGGCTCCAGTGGGCATGCTCTTCAGCTCTATACCAGTACTGCTTCTGATACATTGTGAACATTTTCAGTGTCAGGCTGCCTGGAGGGGGTTAAGCCTGAGTATCTTCTTTAGCTGGGCCTCTGCTAAACCAACTGGGTTGGAATTGGTGACTGCCTCATTCAGTTCCTGGCTCTGGTCTGAGCAGACATGGCGGTGATAATAGATCAGCTGTTTCAGGTACTTTCAACTGACTAGGAGTGGAGAATTGTCTCTTTGGAAGAACCACGTGTCTCTATTAAAGTTTTGGATATAGTAATGGGGTTTCTCCCCTCTTCTACAAAGCATTAAACAATGCACAGTCCTGTTAAGGGAAGGACCATTATGGACCCTATAAAATCCCACCAAAAGAGACTCAGGAAATACGGACTGAATTGTTCAACCTCTCTTGTTGGCTTTTAAGATAACTGAGTGAATGGCTGGAAGGTAGCTATGTGCTTACCCGGTTCTAGGCCTAACACACTGTAACGGCCTAACAAGCCGTCAGGCGGTAGTAGTCTGTGTTCAGGCAAGAAATGCTTTGAAGTCGAGTGATCCCAACAGCAGAGTTAAACTTGTGGTTAACCAAACGCTGTGTGGTATGAGTACTAGCTTGTCTAAAGAAATTAACCCGTTAATTGCACTCTTGGAATTGCATTTTTTTCTTTTCTTTTGGGGCGTTATTTCTTTAGTTCCTTTTTAAAATGTAGCTTCTCCCAGGGAGAAGACGCAGCTTTTGCCTCCATCAGCCCATACCTGACACTGTTCGTCCCCAGCAGGAGTTGGATGACGGGCAGCCCTGTGGAGCAATGGCTCTGGGGTCAATCAGAAGGGTGAGACAGAAAAAGGCAGAGACAAACTTTATCACCGCATGGATTTTCCCATGCCTGGCTGCCTCCGAAATTTAAGGAGTACAGTACGCAACCTAGAAAAAAAATAAGGCTTTTGAAAGTCCTTTACAAAGAATGTCTTGTTTGACAACGATCCTGTCATTCTCTGGTCACTTGAGCTTGAAGTTTTGATTCCAAGACATAGAGCATGTTGGTTCCTTTCTCTCCATTCCCTGACCCTGATCACCGATCAAGTCACATTGCGTTTCTCTTGGCATTGTTTCTTCTATTTGTCCCTTCTTTTGGATTCCAACTTTTAACATCATGGCCCAGACCTTTGTCACACGCCTAAAGAACTACATGAAAGGTTGCTCGGGGTGACCGTGGATCATAAATTCCTTTGAAATGTGTAATTTCCAAATGAGGTTAGGAAGTCCCTGAATGGCTTGCTCTCTGTAAATAGTGTTCTGCCTTCAGTGTAAATGAGGGCCCTCTCCTGGTGATGGGTGCTTTTATGAAGAAAGGGCAGAACACAGAGCTGAGTAGGGTCAGGGACTTGGAAGGCTGGAGGAGGGCAGGGTGGTAAGATTTGAAGAGATAACACCCTCAAGTACAGACAAGAAAGAAACCCTTGGTACCAGGGAAGAGGGGACTCAGAGATAGCACAATGAGGGCTTTGAGGTTCTGATCCTCTGGGCCTTGAGTGTCACCCTCTTCATTTTCCTTAAAAATATTTTAAAGAAGAAGGCCCTGCATGATCAGTTTACAGAGATAAGAGAAAAGGCAAGTTATTGAGCAGTGTTTAAAAGGTTCCTATCGGGTAATCCCAGGGTACAAGCAGGAAACCAAGTGTCTGAGAGAAGGGGAAGTAGGGAGACTTGTTTTTAATTCCATATTGTTGGATGCTTTTGAATCTTGTGACATGTAAACATCTTTGAAATGTTAATAAAACAGGGAGAGAATAATATAGAGATGCATACTCCTCTACAAACTGTTCTATGTGGAGAGAGAACTTCAAAAAAGAAAGGTGAGCTCCTGGGGGTCCTATGGGAAGAAGGAACAAGGTGCAGGGGTCCCTGCCCCGGAGGACCTGCAGTGGGAGTTTAAGTACAGGCAGACCTGGGTGTCTTCAGAAAGCACTGCAAGTCTCTCTCCAACCAATGGCGACACAGCAACCTAACCAGCGCTCCTAAAACATGCTGTTCCCGCATCATGTTCCTGTTCAGACACGTTCAATGAATGGGTTTTGAAATTTCAATGGTTTCAACAGTGTCTACTTTTTAAAAGTCCTTCAGATGATTCCAATGTGCAGCCAGCATTGAAAACTCTGCTCTAATCTAAAGGTGACCTTGAATTCAAAGGTCTGAAAAGATGCGTGTGATGGAGAGCGTTGATTTGTTAGCATGGGGAGAAGGTCCACCTCCGCCTTTGGCAGACTCATCATTCAGCGCACTTGGGGAAGAAACTGTGGGAAAGGACTGGAAACTCACATTGACAACCAAATAATATCCTCAGGAAACCCAGACAGGATTCTGAATCTCAATTCCAAGTAAAATATTAATTTAAAATAAAAGACACACAGGGCGAAGCTTAAATCTATCAAGAAAATGTATAAATCTAAAGCACAGGAGCTGCATGTGACTTCCAAAAATCTATTCTTGATGAGTCCCTGGACAAAAAGTGGATTGGCCAGGATGAGAATCTAATCAGAAGTTTGTAGATGGAGAAGATATCCGTTCTCCAGAATCTACCTGATGGGGCAGCTCAATAAATAACCAAGGTGAGAACTCACAGTGGGCTCCAACATTGCCTGGCAGTGTGAATGGGGAAGCATCAGTCACATCGTCTCGTTGCTAGCTTCTCCACTTGTCCCCATGAGGGGAGCAGCTCAGTAGGCGCCTCTGCTCCTCAGGGTCCAGTGCGGGAGTACCCTCCCTCCTCGTGTTGGTCAGCGGCATAGGATCTGGGGTGGACCACCAGCTTTGCACCCAGCTCTGCCATTTGCCTGCTTAAGTGTGACCTCGGGCAAGTGTCTCAACCGCTAAGCGTTAGTTTCCTTGTCTGTAAAATTGGGATAACAGGACCTATTTCATGGTGGTGCTGTGTGGAGTTACAGAGAAATGCACATACAACAGCACAGTGCCTCATCATAGTTAAGCGAATGCTGTGACTGCTGTAGTTATTCTCCACAGACTCACACGACACAACAGACTATGATGGAGAACATCTGGGTCCGTCCGTTTGGTTAAACTGGGGCCCAGACGGGTTAAATAACTTGTTGAGGGTTACACCTACATTTTTAGGTACTGGAAGCTTAGAGAGTGTCCCAGCAATGCTATTCAGCCACCAAGACTCCCATCTGGGCAGCAGTAGCTGGCCTTTGAATGTGCCAAAATTAAAGTCCATAGAGGATATAGTCTGCCCCAGGTTTGAAATAAGTACAACTACTCATTGAAACCAATGGAACCAAGCTTGAGTTGAAAGTACTTTTTAAACAGACACTACACAATACCTTATATGAAAGAAGTAAAAAGGAAAATAAAATTGTTCCAAGTAGAAAAAGCATACTTTCCACTTAAATGAAGCTGAGATGAAGTTTCAAATATTTGCTTTATTGAATCCTACTCCCTTCTCTAGGGAGCTCAAGGCACTTTCTGCCTATGGTCTTCTGTCTAGCAGTTAGCAGTTAGGACTGGTTCTACCCTAGAACTTTCTTGCTGCCCACTCTCCTGGTGCTGTAATATCTCACTGGGATCTTTCAGTCCATATGAAAGGACAGGAAGTGATTGTGGACCCCACTCCCACTCTCCACACTCGTCCACTGCCTGCCCTGTGACCTCAGTCAAGTCGCTCAACCTCTCTTACCAACGTTTTCATTGTTAAAATGAGGGACTTGAACCCAGGAGTCTGTAAGGCCCCTTCTAGGCACAGAGAGCCCATGCAGGTGAGGAAGAGCATGAGTTGAAATCAAACCTCCTTGGGGTAGAACCCCAGTTTCACCTCTTACTAGCTCTGTAACCTTGGACGAGTCAGTCAACCTGTCTAGATTATAGCTTCTGGGAAATGAAACAACTAATAATACTCCACAGCACCCATGTGAGGATTAAACAGGGAATGTCAAGTGTGTGATGCACAGTTAATGCTCCAAATGGGGGCTCTTATTTAAAAGTCTGTGATGATATGGAGGGAATTTTATTTATTTTAGCAACGAGGAGAATTCATGTGGGATAGGTCCTTGTCCTGGGAGGTGAATGAGTCTGGGTAGGTGAGCCCACAGGACATAGGTTAGGAGGAACCTGTTTATATTAGAAGCTCTTTGGAGAGGAGGGCATAGGGAGAAATCTTCTAGCACCAAAGTCCTACAGTCCTAATGCTATTCAGACTCCTCTGTTACTTAAGTTTCTGAAATCTCCTTTATATCAGAGGCATGGGGTAGTGCCATATTTTGACCCCAAGAGTTTTCATTTCTCTGGCAGAATGACTTAGTCTACAACTTGATTTGTTAAAGGAGCCAGATCATTTAACAACAAAACTCAAAAGTTTAAAAACCATTGAACCAACACAACCAACATGTTTCACAAACGTACAGTTGCTTTCTTCCTGCATGTGTTTATTCATTCATTTACAAATATTTGCTCATCACCCACCATGTGCCAGACCCTACAGTATTCTCTGTCCTGGGGGAAGGAAAGGCAGTGAATAAGAAGTCCTGTTTTATGAATCTTGCCTCCTACACCTGGAGCTGGGTCCAGACACAAATCTCCTTTGACAAAACAGGCTGTGATTAGTGGGGCTGTTAAACCAGGCAGGAAGGGTGCCAGGGAGGGAGAACTTGGACAGAAGTAATGAGCTATTCCAGGCAGAAGGAACAGCAAGTGTGAGGCTATGTGTCAGGGGCAGGTGAGTGAAGGGCACGGAGGTGCAGCTGACCATGCAGAGCTCAGAGGCTAGGGCGAGAACTCTGGCTTTTATAATTAGTGTGACTAGAAGATGCTGGAAGGTTTTGAACAAGGTAGTGATAGGATCTGGCTTGTGTTTTAAAAGATTCTGGCTGCTGTGTGGAGAACAGACTACAGAAAAGAGCAAGGGCAGAGGCAGGAGACACAGGAGGCCACAGGAGCAACCCGGGTGAGAGCCAGCAGGGGTCGGGTCCAGGATGGAGTGAGGAGGGGCAGAGGAGGGCTCTGTGGGGGATGTACTTTATTTCTGGAACCGCTCATCTACGAAGAAAGACAGTCGGGGGCATGCTGTGTTTGTAATGGCTGTTGGACGTCCACATGGACCTATTGAGAAGATAGCTGCTTGTGCAGTCTTGAGTCCCTGGGCTGCAGATATAAACAGAGGTGTCAACAGCATTCAGGGGTCCTTAGACCGTGATGCTAAATGAAAGTGGGGCAAACAGAAAGGTGATGACTTCCAAGGTTTTGGTCACCTAGAGTCAGGGAAGAGAAGGAGGGTCCTACACAGGGGCAAGAGCTGGAGCAGCCAGAGCAGCCAGGGAGGTCCGAGAACCAAGTCATGCAGCCAAGCGGTGGGATGCCTCAAGAGGAGGCTGTGATCACTGCTCCGGTTGCCACAGCGAGATGACCGAGCAGAGCCTAAGTTCGTGTCACATATAGCACACCAGACCCAGCTCCAGGTGTAGGAGGCTTAATCTGCTGCCTGCTCCGGAGATCAGATCACAGTACTGGAGTCACTGGGTTCACCTGGCATAGGAACCTTCATCCAACCACAGTTGAGGGACTCTTTTTGCTCCAGTCTTTCTAATAACATGTAAAGGATTTGGTAAGAAGATCTGAGCTCAACCTATGGGGCTGAGACAGTTTTAAGAGAGAACAGTAAAATGGCTAGGTGGTCTGGACAGGAAAAAGGGCCCCCTCTAAGAGCTAGCTGGTAGAGAGTGATTGACAGGACATGCTCAGGGCCTTCAAATGCAAAAAGACCATGAGGCTCACCTTTGTCCCAAATAAGAGATGGGGGTGGTCACAGGTGGGAACTAGGAAGTATTTGCCACCTTTTGTTTTACGTAAATTTTAACCAATGGTGTTCCTGACCAGTTTCAATGCCTGCTTTACATAGATTTTAACCAATGGAGTTGATGCATTTCTCAATGCCTGCTTTGCATGAATGTTAACTATGCTCATACCCCAAATCTATATATATATATATATAATATATAATCTATATATAATGGAGGCCTGACCTCCATTAGATAGTGTCCTGCTTCCAGGTGCCCCTCCGCCTTGCGGAGTCTCTGCTCTTCCTAAATAAATCCTACTCCTTTTACTCCCCTTTCTGTGGTTGTCCATGGATTTTATTCTTCAAATTCATGAGACAAGAACCCAGAAGATTAGTGCTGAATTCCCGGGATGAATTTCCACCACACCAAGAGCTGCAACACCCAGCTTTTAGCTGGAGAGCTGCTAACACGTTCGGCTGCAGACACCTGCAGTCAGCCCAAATTCCCAGTTTTAACTGGGAATGACTGCAAACCCTAGAAGCGGGCTGTTTTGGCTGCTGGAATCTGTAGCGGCCCAGACTCCATTCACCAGCGGGAGCAGAGAATCCAGCCTCATCTCAAAACCCCTACATCAGGGGCTGGAGGGGTGGCTCAGCGGTTTCAGCACTTGCCTGGCAAGCACAAGGACCAGGGATCAAACCCCAGCACCATGTACGCAACTAAGTGTTGGAGCAACGAAGGCCATGTGAAAAACTAAATAAAGTTGTTTCTCTCTTTAAAAAAAAAAAAACAACAAAAAACCCTGCATCAGGGTCAACTATTCTCTGTTTACTAACAGTTAAATATTTTTTTAAAACTGCCACAACTATAAAAAACTACCTATACATGATGGGGTTCTGCTGACAACTCCCGTCCCCTCTCCCTAAGGAACCAGTGGAGCCTTATCCAGAAGTTTGAAGGAAATAGCTCTACTCCGTCTGGGTCCTCTTAGTTGTCCTGGTTCTTGGTTGTACACTGTTTCAGTCAGCTGTTTCATTGCAGTGACTAAAAGAATCGACAAGAACAATTTTAGGAGGAAAAGTTTATTTGGGGGCTCATGGTTTCAGAGGTCTTGGTCCATAGAAGGCTGGCTTCATACCTCAGGGCTCAAGGTGAGACTGAACTTCCTGGAGGAAGAGTGTGGCAGAGGGAAGTGGCTCAAGATATCACATCACCAAGCAGAGAGACTCCACTCCAGATACAAAATATATTTCCCAAAGGCTGCCCCCAATACCCCCCTCCTCCAGCCACACCCTACGGGCCTTCAGTTGCCAGTTAATCCGGATGAACTCACTGATTGAGTTGAGGCTCTCATAACCCAATCATTTCACCTCAGCCTTCCTGGATTGTCACACATGAGCTTTTGGGGGACACCTCACATTCACCCCATAACATGTGCTGATCTTTTCCTGTGTCCCATGCCAGTTTATATTAGAAGGCTCACAGCTGGGTTGATGTATTCATTACGAAGAATTCTTACTCTGTTTGCAAGGGCTTAAAATACACTCTTTATGTTCTGCCTTCCTCGGTTGTCCTCATTCTTGCTCCCAGTTTGCTCTTTCACAGACCTGTGTGGTGCCGAAACTTCACGAGGTTTCCTTCCCTCTGGGAGCCCTTTGTGTGGCTGGGGCGCTGCTATCCTCGAATGGTTCCTCTCTTCCTGCCGCGTTGACAGTAGGGGGCTTACAGAGCCTACCTGATTTTTGGCAGGGAAAGAACAACTTCTAAAGCAAGTTGCTATAGTTACCAAGTCCTCCGCTGCACAACAGCCACTGACTCTATGCTAGTTTTCTGTGTTCTCTATCAGATGATCCTGGGTACAGCAGCTTGGGGTTTTGCTATTTAATCATTTCATGCCCACTTCTGCGTGGGTCACATAAACGGTGAGACGCACAGGGACTGTATTATAGGGAGTGTACACAGACTCCCACACATCCACGCGTGCATATTTCAAGTTTGATATGCCTGAAGTCACAAATGGTTTTCAAGTAAGAATTCTTCCACGGAATCCACTTTAGGAGGATTTCCACAATGATAGCAGATTGTATGTGGAATCATTTCATACATTCCACAGAAATGCTTGTTTCTGTTTCTGGATACAAATTATGTGTGTGGAAAATTTCCCCAATTCTTTTCTCAGTAATTATCTATTTTCTTTCTCTAAGAGAAAAAAAAATGAAATAGAAGTTGATTATAGATGAAATGATTCATTTGTGAGCATCTTGAAAAGTTAATTTTCAAATCAGACCCATTGTTGAGCTTTTTCTATTGTTTGTGCAACTGTAATGACTGGAAATGATGCCATTCGGGGACTAATTGAGTCCTGTCTTATCTGACAGGCACCGATGCTCTAAGCATAAGTTCAGAAGACTAATGTAGTGAGGATGTGCATTATATAGCCTTCCCCTCACCAGCTCTCAAGGAAACACGTATCGACCACAGACTGGAATTGTTGGCTTGCTCAGCGTTGCAACACGGGCTCGGTGACAGAGCTCGGTGTGATTCTTCCCTTGGGTTCCTGACCTCCATCTCTTGTCCTTCCCATCCTCTGAGCCGGCTTTCTGAGTGGAGGCTCTGCTCAGCTTCTCCTTCTGTGCTGCAGTCCTGCAGTAGGGCTGTTGGTGGCAGCACTAGCTTTGTGACTTCTGCCACTGGTGCCCTCAGGTGAACTGAACATGCTGTTCCTAACAAATGACTTAACACCAAACAATGGAGGTCTTTTGCCTGTCACCACCTCTGAGGTATGCCAGGTTGGGCAGCCACCAGCAAGGCATCAACCTGCGGACCCTGTAAACCAAAACATGCTAAAGAGAGTTGGAGCGTAAAAGTTGGACAAGATGGTAGCCATGTCTCTCTCGTCCTCAGGGGTGCGCTTCCGGGCCTGGTGGGTGGGCTCTGTCAGTTGTTTCTTACTATGAAGTTAGCAAACATAGGTGTGGCTTTGAATTTCCAGGCAAAAGTCTCCAAAGACAAATCTAAGACAAACCCAAGTCAGGACTATCTCCAGCAGGAAAAGAAGGAGGTGCTTACCCCCTGCTAGCGCCCTGAGGTCCTGAAGCCAGGTAAATCTCTCAACCTGCACCACCCTTCCCAGCCAGCCCCTCCACCCCAGGAAAACTCGCCCACTTCCCCACTGCATTCTGCCTGCTGAAGTGTTCCTTGGTCACTTCTCTCACCAAGGCAGCATCCCCTGTTCTCACCTGGTTACCAGGCTATTTGCAACTGGTTCCAAATCCCTGCCAGGGAACCCTGGGAGGGCCACTGCCTAACACACACAGTTCAAAGCAAATTGGGCTCTCTGGAAGAAGACAGGGAAGGCTCCCAAACTCTCACTGTCTCTTCAATTCGGAAAGAACTTCCAGCTGTTTAGCCTCTCCCTCCCTGCTGGAGCCTGGAAACTCTCCAGGGGGGGGACTGTGTTGGTCCTGTGCATATCTGAAAACCATGGATTTCATATACCTTGTCTGTTTTAGTACTTGTTTAAAGCAGGAGGGTAAATTTGATCCCCATCACGGCCTCAAGTGAAGTCTTCTTTGTGAAACACTCACTAGTAGCTTCTGAGACCTGATGTTCCAGCGCTTTTTTTTTTTTTTTTTGAGAGAGGGACAGTGAGAGGGAAAGAGAAAGAAAGAGAGAGAAGCAATTGTATTTAGTTTTTCATTTGGTTTTCATTGCTCAGACACTTCATTGTATACGTGGTTCTGGGGTTTGAACCTGCGTCCCTGTGCGTGTGAGTCTAGTGCTGAAACCACTGGGCCACCGCTCCACCCACTCCCACCTATCCCCCCCTGCCGTTCTAGAAGCTTCTGAGACCTGATATTCTCCTGCTTTCTCAGACTCCAGAAGCTCTGGTCTGTTTCCCTTGCAGGCTGTTTCTCCTCTGGCTAGCCTAGAATTCCACCACCCCTGCCTCTCCTCTACTCCCACTCTGTGACTACTCCCTGGGTGAACTGGGCCACACCCAGGGCCTTGCTGACTGTCTCTATCACAAATGGGACTTTTCGAGTCCTGCACTCCTGTCATAGATATCCAACTACCTCTTGCATGTCACCAAGTTTCTTAAGCTAAATGTGTCTCAATGTATTATTCATCAGCTTCCCTCAAACTCGATTCTCTTCTTCTACATAACTGTTATGAAGCTAAAATCCAAGTATCATCCTTGAGGGACCCTTCTCCCTCACCTACACTGAAAAGGGAGCCGAATCGCGGCCATGACAGAGTGCGTTTAGGACAAGAAAGATTTCAGGCCTAGATTTCTATTTCCTGGAGCTCAGATAACCAATTCCAGGAAGGCCACTAGAATAATTAGCATACCACATGAGTCAAGATTAGGACTGGCCTTTGGCAAACAACTGATCAGGAGCTGACAAGCCAAGGCCTAACATTCCAAACCATCTATGTCAATATGTTAAGACCTGGGTAACCTAAGCCAATGGAAACACGCCAAACCATGTATGTTGAAAGATCAGCCAATCGTGTACTTTGCTTTGTTCAAATTTCCCGCTCTACTGCGGGACTCATAAAAATCCTGCTAAATCGAGACTCAGGGGCTCTCAGCCAGGACCTGCTGCATCAGAGAACGCTGTGAGCCCAAGCTCGAGCTTGCAATAAAGGCCCTCTTGCTTTTGCATCGGAGATGGCTCCCTGGTGGTCTATGGGGGATTTGTAAATTGGGTACAACAGCATATCAAATCTCCCACCAATCTTGCTGATCCTTCTTCAGAAAGGTCTCTGATACCTGTTCGCTTCCTTATCCATACAGCTATAACTCTGGTCCAAGTAGTAACCTCCTGACGAGTCTCCCCTGTCTCTATTTTGTTTTCTGCTGCAGCCAATAGTGCTTTTTAAAAAACGCAAATCTGATTATTTGATGTGACAACTTTGAATACATTAAAGACTTTCCAGCCAGGAACAGTGGCACAAACCTATAATCCCAGAGATTCAGGAGATTGAGTTAGGAGGATTGCAAGTTTGAGGCCAGCTTCAGAAACTTAGTGAGGCCCTAAGTAATTTAGCAAGTCCCAATCTCAAAATTTAAAAACTGAAAAAAGCTGGGGGTGTGGCTCAGTGGTAAAGTGCCCTGAGGGTTTCAATCCCTAGTAAGAGAAAAAAAAAAAAAAAAAAAAAAAAAAAGGAAAGAAAAGAAAGAAGAAAAAAGACTTTCCCTTGTTCTTCCTGCCTGCTCTAGCCCTCTGGCCTCTGGCGTTGGCTTATAGTACTCCACTATCAGTCTCCCCTTTCTACCCTCACTGCGGGCCTTCATTCAGTTCCCTGGAGGCCCATGCTTCTTCCTGCCTCAGGGCCTTAGCACATGCTGTGCCCTCTGCCTTGAAGGCATTGCCTCCTCCTTCCTCAGAGTCAGCTTGGTCACCACCTTTCAGGAAAGCCTGACTAGCTCTGGACCCCTTGCTACATGCTCTCTAGGTACCATGTATCTCATTTTCTTGGCCCTTGGTACAGTTATAAGTTAACTTTTATTTTCTAATTCAGTGAGTAGTGCTGGTCTTCCTCCTTAGCCTTCTCCTCACCTTCACATTCCCAACCTGACGCAGGGCGTGGCTCATGATTGGGACTCAGTTAACATCCTGGTGAGCACACACGTGAGATGCGGGCCATCCGGGGAGCAGAGCAGCAGCTGCCCAGCTCCTCAGCATTGGAGGGGACAGGTGGGGCAGGTGGGGGCCACACAGACTGTAAGGAGCCACAGACTGAGGGATCTGCTCCATCTTGCAGAGGCTGAGGCACCCACAAATTTCTGACATTAGTAGTGACATTGGTAGTGTCCTCTCTGCTACAAAAACAGTTGACTTTTTCCAAGCTTTTAAACTGAACTTTCTTACTTTTTTAATACTTTGATAAAATATTTAGAAATAAAGAAAAAAAAAGACAAATGAAGCTGGACAAATGGAGCTTTTGCCTCAATGGCCAATTGAGGCACCTGTGACCTGAAGCTGTGGGCATTTGACTGGACTTGTGGAGCAAGCCTGGGGTTGTAAATGCCAGAACAACAGCACAGCCCGCCCTCCAGTTCTGCTCTGTCTCTTTGGCATTTTGGTGAGAGAAGAACCAGGGTAACCAGGGGGCCAGTTTCAGGACTGCAGTCACCTATCATCCCAGTCCCACAGAAATTGTGCATCTTCTGTGTGAAATGAGCACTAGGTTTGTGTACATGAGGGCCTAGGGGTAGAAATCCAGCAGGGGCATCTTTGTATTTTCTTGCTTTTGGTCCTTGTGGCCAACAGCCCTGGGCTTTGCTGTGGGGATAGCAGGCCCTCTGTATTCGATGGCAGCTCGGGCTCTTTTCTGGACCAGGCAGGCCCAGGGTGTTTTTTGCTACACCAACGGGACCACCTCTTTAAAAGGTCATAGGCAACGATGGCCATGTTTGCGCTTAGAAAATATTTCAGCACCTGGCAGGTTAATGTGGGAGCTGAGCGGGAGCGAGAGGGAGTGAGAGAATGAGCTGAGTGAAGGCCCCAGGAGGAGGGTTAATGAGACAGCTTTAGGAGAGATAGTAAAATGGCTAGGTGGTCTGGACAGGAAAAAGAGCCCCCTCTAAGAGCTAGCTGGTGGAGAGTGATTGACAGGACATGCTCAGGGCCTTCAAATGCAAAAAGACCATGAGGCTCACCTTTGTCCCAAATAAGAGATGGGGGTGGTCACAGGTGGGAACTAGGAAGTATTTGCCACCTTTGTTTTACATAGATTTTTAACCAATGGTGTTCTTGACCAGTTTCAATGCCTGTTTTGCATAGATTTTAACCAATGACTTTGGTACTAAGTTTCAATGCCTGCTTTGCATAAGTTTCAACCAATGATGTAGATGCATTTCTCAATGCCTGCTTTGCATGAATGTTAACTATGCTCACACCCCAAATCTATATAACCCCTGGCCTGACCTCCATTAGAAAGTGTCCTGCTTCCAGGTGCCCCTCCGCCTTGCGGAGTCTCTGCTCTTCCTAAATAAATCCTACTCCTTTTACTCCCCGTTCTGTGGTTGTCCGTGGATTTTATTCTTCAAATTCATGAGATAAGAACCCAGGAGATTGGCGCTGAATTCCCAGGATGAATTTCCACCACTCCAAGAGCTGCAACACCCAGCTTTTAGCTGGAGAGCTGCTAACACTTTCAGCTGCAGACACCTGCAGCCAGCCCAAATTCCCAGTTTTAACTGGGAATGGCTGCAAACCCCAGAAGCAGGCTATTTTGGCTGCTGGAATCTGTAGCGGCCCAGACTCCCATTTGCCAGTGGAGCATGCCTGTTAATCTCTCTCTGTGGATTAGCTTCTACCTGTGGTTGGATGGGGCCCATTGCCCTGACTACGTAGCTATTTTACTGTCTCTCCTAATCTTTAACAGTATGACCTGTGTAAGGAGATTTAGTGGGAGCTCCCAGCTCTCCCTTCACCCCCACCCCGCTGCATCCCCGGCTGAGGAGGCCTGGACACTCCTACAGGGAGTTGGAGGGACCATCCTGGCATAACCCACGTATAGTAAGGTAAGCATTTAAAACGACGATGACATCATCTTTGCCAGCCTCCTCTTTGGAAAAAGTGGGGTTGTGTTTTATAGTACTGGGCTGTCCTTATATTTTCTTTCCTCTGGGGAGAGAAAAAGCTTTTGTGTTTCAAACTCATTTAGAAGGAGGAGGCAGGATGGAGGCCAGGCTTGGAGTGATAGACGTGGAGATAGCCCTGATTTTAAAGTGTAGGGTGCAAGGGGAGGAGGAATTCCCTAAAACTGAGAGAGGATCTGGGGACATGACTCTGATATGTGGTCCCATCTCGCTTCTGTTCAGCCCCAGTAGGTAGTGTGTGCATTTGGGGTTGGGGGAGATTGTACACTAAGGGGTTGTTGCTTTGAGAACCTCAAGGAAAACCCCACTCCTACCCAGGGTTGGTGCCTGCACTGGGCCAGTGGAGCAGCTGTCTCCAGACTGCACAGGCCCCCAGAGGAGGCCAGAGGGGACTGACAGGCAGCGCCCTTCCAGGCACATTCTAGGCTGCGGAAGATTCACTGTCCTGGGACTCCAGGATGATCCAAAGGAGGGAAAGCCCCCTCCATCACTAAGAGGAGATTTTTCCACTAGGCAGTTTGATTGGCCAAGAATGGTTTCCCTGATTCAGAGAAATTAAGAAATGAAACACATTTTTAGAGTACATTTCACACCCAAAGAACATATTTAACACTCAGCAAATGCCCAGCCTTTAGTGGGCGCACAATAAAAAAAAAATCCATTTCTTCCTCTTTTCCTGTCTCCCTTGGTCAGGGATCCACCTGAACTCTGCAACCAATTGAAAACACTTTCCTGTTAAAAGCCAAACCAAAACCAAACCTGGAAGAGACATGTTTCTTTGCTAGCTTCACTAACTGATCATAAACATTTACTAAATATTTACTGATGGATATGGAAATTACCAGAAGCCTCCACTGGGTCAGATTTGTCCCAAATAAACCTGTGCTACTGTTGAGCCACCACTCTCTTTATTTCCTTCATCTTTTTGTCTCTTTTCTTACATTTACTAGGTTAGGTTCCGAGCAAGATGGAGAAATAGATCCGGCTGCTTGCTAATCAACACTGTAGAAACAGAAGCAAGAAGGAAATGTACAAAAACAAGAGGCTGGAGTGGTGGCTCAGAGGTAGAGCACTTGTCTGGCATGTGCAAGGACCTGGGCTTGATCCCCAGCATCACAAACACAACTAAGTGGAGGGAAAACAAAAACCAGATGAAAAAATAAATAAATAAAATTGATTCTCTCTCTCTCTCTCTCTCTCTCTCATTGTTCCTCTCTCTTTAAAACAGAGTTCTGGCAGAGAGGTGGTGAGAAACCGAGCATGGCTGCTTCTCCAGCCCTCTGGGGCCTGAGGCTGGCAGGTGAGTGGGGGACCCTGTACCCAGTCTCTGCCCTGCAGACACCAGGAGCTCCCGCTGCGACTGCCGGTGGCATAAACTTACCAAGACCTCAGGCCTTAGTTTCTTTTTAAGAAGGTTCTTTCAGGCAACACCAATTAGTAGTGGCCTGAGATGGAGGACACAATTAGGCAAGTTCCTTAATTTTGAATCTATTTAAGGGCCTTAATTCAATTGTCAAATATAATAGTCACACGTTCAGGTTATTACACAGCACTCTAGTACACTCTCTTAATTATCAATTATCAATTTCACACTCTCAATTATCAATTACTTAATAATTAATCACTCCACACAAATATTAGGTAAGTCTCTGTGTGGAGTGTCTAACATAGTCAATCATCAATAGTCACCGGCAAGGCAGGTCCATGTGTAAGTTCAATGGGCGAGGAGTCATTTCAGAGGAATGTCTCTACTCTGTATTTACCATCAAGGGTGAATAGTCCATGGTGGCAGGTGATGCGCTGGGGGATGGATGGAGTGGTCGTCTGTGGAGGTGAAAGTCCTCGGCGGAGTCAGGAGTCGTCTCTGTGAGTCAACAGTCCTCAGCAGAGAGAAGTCCTTGGAGGAGTCTCCTCCGTGATGTCTTCACTGACAGAGCCTCCTGGCGCATCTGTCTGCTGCTTGCCTTTGGCCTTGTCTTTTTATATATTTTAGAGTTCAATGCATGCCCGTCTACTGCGCCACACCACGCTTGGTCAAAACAGCTTAGTGAGCCACACTGCACTTGGTCACTAAAGTTTCTTATCTCTAAGCAGCAAGCATATGGTGAGCCCCTCCGCTCTGGCCTCCTCTAGTTTCAAGTCACACCTCATCCATAAGCTTAGGCCTTGTCAATTGCTTGGTATCATGCTTGCTTCTGTGCACTGGGCTGTGCTCACTGCCCCTCTGGACAGGAGCCCCGCAGGGGCGTCGAGGGCGGGAGAGGGCGGCGGACACCTGAAAGCTCAGCCAAGTATTAGACAGCGTTGTGGGCAGATCAGGGCCCTGAGTGACCGCCTGGTGCGCGTTCCTGAGCCTCATCTGGTCCCAACAAGGCAAGCAAAGGCCTTCATGGTCCTGGAAGGTGAGCAAAGCCGGGGACGCTACGGGTGGGACGATCAGCGGCCCTCAGGTGGGTGGTCTTAGCTCTACCAGAGAACGGGAGAGGAATACACCATCTTCAACCAGATGGAAGTGCCCACAGCCCTTTAGGAAGATTTACTGGCCATTTGTAGGAGGCCTGTGTATATAATATGAAAAAACTGCTCTCAGCTTTAGTAACAAAGACAGCATGGTACTGGTATCAAGATAGGAAAGAAGACCACTGGAATAGAATAGAAGACCCTGAAACAAACCCTCAAATCTTTAAACATCTGATTTTTGACAAAGGGGGACAAAATATTACATGGAGGAGAGACAGCTTTTTCAACAAATGGTGCTGGACAAACTGGACAGCCACTTGCAGAAAGTTGAAATTAGATCCATATCTTTCTCCTTGCATGACAATCAAATCAAAATGGATCAAGGAGCTAGGAATTAAACCAGCTACTTTGCAACTGATGGAAGACAAATTAGTTCCAACACTTCAGCATTTGGGAGTAGGCAAAGACTTTCTCAACATGTCTCCTATAGTGAAGGAAGTAAAGTCAAAAATCAGTGAATGGGATTTATTTCCTTTGCACCGCCAAGGAAATAATCAAAAGAGCCAAGAGGTTTCCTATGGAAATGGAGAGAATCATAGGCTACGATTCCTCTGACAGGGGCCTCATATCCAGAATCTATAAAATCCTCAAAAACCTCAACTACAAAACCACAAACAACCCAATTAATAAATGGGCCAAAGCGCTAAATAGAAACTTCTCACCAGAGGACATTGATCAAGCCAATGAATACATGAGAAAGTGCTCTAAATCTCTAGTAATCAGAGAAATGCAAATGAAAACCACATTAAGATATCACCTTACGCCAGTCAGAATAGCAAAAATGAAGAAAATAAACAATAATAGATGCTGGAGGGGCTGTGGAGAGACAGGCACACTAACACACTGTTGGTGGAGCTGCAGACTGGTACAGCCCCTCTGGAAAGCAGTGTGGAGAATCCTCAAAAAACTAGGGATGAGCCCACCATATGATCCTGCTATTCTTCTCCTGGGTATTTTTCCAGGGGATTTAGAATCAGCACATTACAGCAACACAGCAATATCTATGTTCATAGCAGCTCAATTTACAATAGCTAAATTATGGAAACAACTCAGATATCCCTCACTGGATGAATGGATCCAAAAACTGGTACATATATACCATGGAATTTTACACAGCAATTAGAAACAATGATATTGCAGCCTTTGAGGGTAAATGGATGGCTATGGAAGAAATTATGCTGAGTGAAATCAGCATAACCCAGAGAAACAAGGATCAAATGTCTTCACTCATCTGTGGAGGCTGGAATTAAACCCTGGCCATTGAGTAAGGAGGTCTAGTATCATGTTTTAAATCCGGATAAGGTGTAATGTTACACAACCTAATACACTTTTAGAGATGTTTTGGGAAGGGGAGGGGAGGGATAAGGGTAGGTAATTGGAGGGAGCACTCTTGGGGGTAAATCTAATCTTCAGAATCGATACATATATAATATTATTTCGTTAAAAGATTGTGTGATTGTTCGACAAATAAATTTCTGAATAAAAAAAAAAGCTGCTCTCAGCTTTCCCCCCAACCTTTTAAAACTTTTGGTACATCTGGACACTCTAGATGTAAAGAGGTTGCCATGTGTGATAGAGTTAGTAAATAACATGTTTTGTAAATACCTGTTTGTTTTAAAAAATCAAAAGTGTCTTCTGGAAGTGAATTCTAGGAGCGACACTTGTTCGTGTTTGTTCAGTAGGTTAGAGGACATGGAGAAGAGGAAGGAGGTTCTGGGCCAGACTGGTTATACGTAAAAGACATTTTTCCTATCATAGCCAGTGTTTTGTGTGTGCATTTTACTCCTCATTACTGTATATACAGTTGCCAATGTAAGTCCCTTTTTGGAAACATGTAGTCTTTCTAGATGTTCTGAAGTGCCTGAGGTATGTTAAAAGTAGAAGTAGCAAAATATAACACATTTTGTAAATTTCTTTTTGTTAAAATTCTTGTGAATTGTTTTGGGGGGGTAGTAGCCAAACCCCCTGATGGGTAGTGCACATTGTGTGCTGGTTCTCTGGAGCACCTGCCAGTGTGCTTCTAATGAGGCAAGAGTAACCATTGTTCCTTAGGCCTATGCGTTTGGTTTTACTTGGCTGTGTACGTAGTGTGTATAAAGGACAAATGAGTCCTAAGCTATACCTAGTTTTTCTGGATGTTAAAGAGGTTGCCAGTGGCTGACACAAGTAGAGTTAGTAAACCAATTTTTATGTTTTGTGTTAAAATTCCTAGGAAAGATTGTCTTCTGAAAATTGGAGCATTATAGCCCATTGGGTCAGTGAAGGGCCAGAATGCTCATATATTGGACTGTCATGTACATAGTAGACAAATTGAGTCCTTACTAGATGGCAGTGGAAGATATCATGCTGAGCAAAGTTACCCAAACCCAGAGAATCAAGGTTCGAATGTTTCCCCTCATTTGTGGAGGCTAGTGCAAAACCAAGGCTTGGGTGGTCAAACTCATGTATTGGACCCACCAAGGGCATAGCAACACATAATCTAGGGGAACCACATACATGTGTGTGTGTGGAGGAGGGAGTGGTGGGGAATGGGAGAGGAAGGGAAGATAGGGAAGGATCTAGGGAGATAATCAACAATGTAGCATAATCTATACCCCCCCAGAAGTCAAATACTTATGCAATCATTTAATTCTGGAAAATTCATAATCTTACACACACACATGTATATATACATATGGACATTTGTATTTGCTATAAAGGTGTAATATAGAAGAATCAAGAGACTGGGTGTGGGTAATGTGGGTGAAACTATGGCTTAGGATCAAATGCATATCGTGTTGTTACTTTATACACATTTATGCTTGTACAATAACTCGACTCCTTAATGAAAAGATTTTTAAAAAGATAAAATGAATTTAATCACAGCTTGGCAAAAACTGGTAAGGCAGCTAATCTACCTCCACCCATCCTACAGAAATGTTATAGTTCATTGGAACAAAAGCCAGGAAAAGCAGATAATGTAGATTTAGCCAGACTGGGCTAGCTAGAGGTATGTTACCATTCCCCTTTCATTGGTCCCTGCCCAGGCTGGGGGGTCAATTCTCAGTTTCCATTCTCAGTAAGAGGAAGCTGGGGTGGAGAAATACAGGTTATCAGGAAATTAGTGAACAAAAAACAATTCAGGGCTTTTAATCTTGAGGGAATTCAGTTACAGTTGTACCAGAAAATAGAAAAAATGAAAGTTGCCTAACTCAATTTATGAGTTTAGTATAATCTTGACACCACAGACAAAAGAAAACTAATGAGTAAAAGATAAAATTATAAATAAAGTTAATCAAAGCAAATTAGGGAAGCTATCTTTGTGAACCCAAATCAGAGAAAGGCTTTTTGAACAAAACTTCCAAGGCACAAAACACATTGAAAACCAACCAAAAAAACACACGAATTCAATGTAATTAAATTTAAATATTCCCTGTTCAGTGAAAAATGTTGAGGATAAAGTTAAGATAAGAAATTAAAGGGGGGGCTGGAGCGGTGGCTCAGCGGTTTCGGCACTTGCCTAGCAAGCACGAGGACCCGGGTTCAAATCCCAGCACCACGTACAACAACTAAGTGTTGGAGCAACTAAGGCCATGTGAAAAACTAAATAAAGTTGTTTCTCTTTCTCTGTCTCTCTCACTGTCCCTCTCTCTTAAAAAAAAAAAAAAGAAATTAAAGGGCAGAAGAAAATACGTGCAATTATTAAACTAGACCTGGGATTAATATTTAGACAATATAAGAACCCTCTGCAAATAAAAATAAAAAGACAAAAGCCCCAATAGAAAAATGGAAAAAGGATAGGGACAATTTACAGCTGTAGAAGCCAACTGGCAATTTATAGCTGCCTCAGAAACTAATTATACAATGCTATGTAATACATATGAAGAGATGCTTAGAATAATTACTAATCAATGTAAATTAAAATATGAGATGCTAATCCATACCAATTAGCTAATTTATACCAACATGAAGTTTATAAGGATGTAGAAATCCATATATGCTGCTAGTGAGAAGGAGCGACTAGTTTGATCCTTTTGGAAAGAGCAATCTGACCCTGCTTTGAAAAATTTAGTATGCGCTTCCCCTATGACCCACCCATTCTCTCCTGTGTGTTTATCCCAAAGAAACTCCAGTATTGTTTGTAAAAAACAGAAAAAGGAATAATGATAACTTTAGGCAGAGATGTTTATTGGGATTTGCTGCTCTCGGGCCAACTTCACCTGCGCCGCCATAATGAGTGCAGGCATGGGAAATGGCAGCAGGCCGGAATGGCAGGCAGGGAAAATGGCATTGGACCTTCGCCAGGCAGCTGGTTTTGCTGGCTGACTGGAAGTTCATGATGGGCTTGGTCTTCAGAGATTGACTGGTGGGTCAATCAATCCATTGGAGCTTGTCCACCAGCATCCAGATTGGCTGTTGGTTTCGCGGGCAAGTTGCCCTTTGCCCTGCCCCTTAGCCAGCAGGCATGGCCTCAGTGTCTTGGCTGGAGTCACATCCCCAGCCAGGGCCATGATGCTGTGAAGTGTGGGCTAGCTGAAGCCACGTCCCCAGCCAGCCTAGCATCGTTTATGGTGGCAAGTAATTGGAAATGAACTTGGCATTCCTCACAAAGAGCAGAGAGGTAAGATGTGGCATCGGCATGGAGTATTTTGCAACAGTTTTACCCAGTTAAGTTACTACTATCCAGCAGCTTGTTTGGATCTTGAAAGCATAAAGCTCAATGAAAAGCATAAGAAAGAGATGGGTGCAAAGCGCACACCTGTAATACCAGCGATTTGGGAGGTTGAAGTAGGAGGATTGCAAGCTCAAAGCCAGACTAAGCAATTTAACAAGACTGTTTCAAAACTAAAAAAATTTTAAAAGGCCCAGAGGCCCGGCCTGTGATTGCAGCCCAGTGGTAGTGGGACAGATTAGGAGAGACAGTGAAATGGTTAGGTAGTCAGGACAGAGGGCCCCTATCCAAGAGCTGGCAGAAGCGGAGAGTGATTGACAGGGCATGCTCAGGGCCTTCAAATGCAAAAAGACCTCGAGGCTCACCCTTGTCCCAACTAAGAGATGGGGGTGGTCACAGGTGGGTACCAGGAAGTATTTGCCACCTTTTGTTTTAACCAGTGGTGCTCCTGACCAGTTTCAATGCCTG
>PVKS010015763.1:0-45310 GCA_004027875.1 Aplodontia rufa
CCAGGAGTGCCCCCCCAATTACCCTCCCTTATCCCACCCTTCCCCTTCTCACTATATCTCTAAAAAAAGTATTAGGTTGTAAAACATTACATCTTATCTGGATTTAACACATGCCAATAGACCAAATTTCTCACTGTCCAGGGTCTAGTCCCCACCTCCACAGATGAGTGGAGACAATCGACCCTTAGTTCTCTGGGTTAAGCTGATTTTACTCAGCATGATCTCTTCCATAGCCATCTATTTACCTTCGAAGGCTGCAATATCATTGTTTCTAATTGCTGTGTAATAGTCCATGGTGTAAATGTACCACAGTTTTTGGATCATATTCAAAATGTACAACAGATATAGGCTGCTTTTTAACCCTTAGCTGTTTCTAAAATTTTCTAAGTCTTCTGTTACAGTTTAGATATTAGGTGTCCCCTCAAAGCTCATGTGTGAGATAATACAAAAAAGTTTAGAGGCAAAATGATTGAGTTATGAGAACCTTATCCTAATCAGTGAATTAATCCCCTAGATAGGGATTAACTGAGCAGTAACCCTATGCAGGTAAGGTGTGGCTGGAGGAGGTGGGTCACTGGGGGCATGCCTTTGGGAATATATATTTCATCTGTGGCTATGGCCCCAGCTGCTTTCTTCTGTCACACACTTCCACCTTGTTGTTCTGCCTCACTGGGGCCAGAACAATGGAGTCGGCAGTCTGTGGACTGAAAGCAATAAACTGAACAACCAATAAACACTTCTTCCTCTAAAATTGTTCTTGTCATGTCTTTTGGTCACAGAAGCAAAAAAGCTGACTGAAACGCCCTTTTTTTTATCTATACTTGAAAAAAATTATCATATATTGGCAATTTTTGTTGTTTATATTTAACGGGTAAAAAGTAATGCTGTGATTTTTTTTAGTACAATGTGGAATGATTAAATCAAGCTGATTAACATATCCATCATCTCAAATATTCAACATTTTCATGAGAACATTGAAATTCATTGAGTGAAACATATATACAGTGCTCAATTCTTACCTATATTTACCAAACTTTGCAATTGATCCAAAAAGTCAAGCTTATTGCTCCTGTTTGAGATTTTGTACTCTTTGACAAACAGCTTCCCATTTCCTCCACCTCCCAGCCTCTGGTAACCATCATCCTATCCTTTTCTCCTCTGAGGTCAATTGATTTAGAGTCCATATATAAGTGAAAACAAGTGGTTTTTATCTTTTTTTGTCATTCTTTTAAAAAAAAAAAAGGACACAGAATTAAACCTAGGGTTTCACGCATGCTAGGCAAGTGTTCCTCAACTGAGCTACGTCCCCAACCCATCTGTTTATTTATTTTAACATCTTTTCTGTTCCCATCCATGTTGTCACAAATGACAGAATTTCTCATGTTTCTAAGGCAATATAAGACATTTGTACTAATTTGCTTATAAGTTATCCATTGATGGACACTGAAGTTGATGCCATATCTTAGATACTGTGAGTAATGCTGCATTGAACATGGGTGAGCAGGATTCTACTTAAAATATTTATTTCCAATATTTGAGGTCAATACCCAAAAGTGAGATTGTTGGTCACATGATAATTCTATCTTTAGCTTTTTGAGGAGCTTCTATCTTAAACTCCACAGTGGTTATCCTAATTTGTTCTTCCACCAACAATGTACCAGGGTTTCTCTTTCTCCACATGCTCATCAATACATCTTAACTTTTGCCTTTTTGATGACAGTCATTGTGTGAGGTGATGTCTCATTTTGGTTTTTATGTGCATCTTGCATTTGTGATGCTGAGCATTTTTCATGTATCTTTCAGTCGTTTATGTTGCCTTTTGAGAAATGTTTATTCAGGTACTTTGACCATTTCTTAATTGGACTATTTGTATTCTTTTTGCAGAGTTTTATTTGAGTTATTTATATATTTTAATTAATCCTTTCTCAGGTATTTGACTTGCAGATATTTTCTCCCAGTCTGTTGGTTGCCTCTTCATTCCTTTATGTCCTTTGCTGTGTCCCACTTACTTCTCTAACCTCTTTCATTTATAAGGCCCTAATGATTTCATTGGGTTCACTCAGATAATTAACAATTTTTCTATGTCAACTTCCTTAACTTGGTTATATGAACAAAGACCCTTTTGCCATTTAAGTCAATATATTCACACGAACACACCGGGGAACTATGGTTCTGTGTACCATAGGTGGATAACAAACAGCAATGCAGCTTTCTACAAAAGGAGGGTATCATATGTACTGCATATGCCTTACCTAAAGGTAATCATATATTTTTAAAGACTAGGCTACACAAAGTGAAGCATACCAGACCTTATTGGCTGGGACATCTTGTTTGGGCTTCTTGTCCTATGACTTTCCATTGTTTGGTCAGACCTGGTCTATGATGGATAGCAAAGAGGAAAGATGGGAACTGCCTGCATCTATACTGTATAACAACCCCAGAAAAATCAATGCATTTTTCTCATAATGAAACAAAATGATAAATGTTCATCTGAATTCACACAGTCTGCTTCCTACATGCTTTAAATACCTGGCTGTGGGAATGACCCAGTTTTTATCTCCCTCTGTTGACTATTTCAGATTAAACTGTTTAGCAGCCAACAACAACAGGAGACACACCAACAGGTGCTTCATCCTACACTTGTATTTCATGTCTCTTTTTTAGCCATTACACCTGGTTGACTTGGAGGTCCTCCAGGGATGGCATCTGTTACCACCATCTCCCTTGAAATCCAGACCCATGGTTGTGGATCCGCAAATGTGGAAGAAAATCCAAACTATACTTGTCTCTGTTATCTCATGACTTTTCTGCCATATGCTAAATCAAATTACAGTTCACCATTGGCTCTATTGGCAATTGAAAGAAATGATGGAAAAGTCAATGCAAAGATGCCTCTATGCCAATGCTGGAAAGTAAAACATAAAATCTGCCTGCCAGTGAACCTCCTTCTTTTAGCCTGATGGGCATCAGTGCTAACATAAAAAGATGCTTTTAAAAATGGCCATTGAGAACTTCTTCTGAGCCCTCATCTCAGGCACTAAAACATAGGTTTGTTTAGTTATCACAAACAAGCAAGACAGCAGAGCATCCTTGTTGCTGACACTGGGGTGGAAAGTCAAAAAGACATCAGCAATCATCCGTCAATATGTAAGATAGGGTGGATACACAGGCAGACAGCTCATGATTTTCAAAAGTCTAGTCCACTACTGGCTAGCAACCAAAAGAAAGAACACTAAAGCTACGAAGTCTAAAGTCTGTGAAACCCACTGCTTTACTGAATTCAGTTTCTGACTTGTTGTTTAATCAAGATAGAAGGAAAGACTTATGGTCATATGTTTTTAGAAAAGAGGCAACTTCCTAACTATTGAGTCTCACTCCACAGAATCGGTTCTTTTGTTACTATAACTACATCAGTGTGGCCACTAAGACCAAGTGGAAAAGATGCTGGCATAAATGAGGGATAGGTGGTTGCTTGCTGTGTCTTAGATAACGTATATATTTCCTATTGCTATTGTAACAAATTACCACAAAATTAGTGACTAAAACAACACATATTTGTTATCTTATAGTTCCAGAGTTCAGAACTCTGAAACAGCTCTTATGGGATTCAAATTAAATTATTTGACAATCTTGCATTTCTCCTAGAGGAGAAAATCCACTTCCTTGTCTTTTCCTATTTCTGCAAGCCACCTGCATTCCTCGGCTGAGGCTCTTCCTCCCTCTTCAAAGCACATCACGCCAATGTCTGTTTCTGTTGGGACATCTTTTTCTTCTGATTTAGACTCTCTTGTCTCCTTCTTCTAAAGCCCCTTATGATAGCTTTGGAACTCCCTGGATAGTCCAGGACAATCTCCCTATCTCAAGATCCTTTACATAAACACATCTGTGAAGAGCTTTACACCAGCTAAGGGGACATGTTCACCAGTTCTGGGGATTAGGACACAGGCATCTTTAGGTACCATGTCTAGTACAGAAAAAGTCAATGAAGACTTGGTCCAGCATTTACCAATTCAAAAGCTATGGAAGACGGGCAGGTAATATAAACGAATGAAACAGACTAAGGAAAAGTGGACATGGAGGCAAATTAGAGAGTGAATAGTATTCCAAGGCATTCAAAAATCTGAAAACCATATGTTATTACTGTGTGGGAGAAACAAAAGATATCTCTGGTTCATGCCTGCCTATTTACAACCTTTGTTTTAAACCAAATATTTGCTCTGAATGAGCCTCTCTGTTATAATAAAGGGAGACGATTCCTGGTAAAATGACTATAGGTATGCTGCAGCCAATTCCACACTGGCATGAATATTCCAAAGGCAAAAACACAGAATCCACTAAGAAGAATAATGAGGCCTGTGTTAACTGAGAGACCTGCCGAGGACTAATTGGAAGAAATAGGCCAGGAAGGAAGCTGACCATTACAGGAAATACAGGATAGATAAAAAAGATGGTCACTGTTCCCAGCAGGCTCAGGAGGAGTTTTCTGGCTCAGAAGGCAGATGAGAGCCAGCTAAGTAATCTGCAAAGATGGATGGCCCATGCATTTTTGAAAGTAGCAACTGTGACATTCAGCACAGTTTCCAAGGTCACAGGAAGAGAGAGCAGAAATGCCCTTTTTTTCCTGCTGGACTTTATTTTACAGGATTTATGCCAAATTTCAAGATTTGATATTTGTTGTGATTAAGAGAAAGGGGGATGGGCTTTACTTGATGAGTATGTATTTATGCTGGCCATGGTAAGAACCCAGGTCATCATTTGTAGGTTCTCAGGTTAGCAGACACACTCATGCATACATCACAATCAGAATATTCATCAAAGTTTCATAAAGATTTAGATCAAGCATCATGAAGAAATGTCTCCAGGAATCTAGTGTACATGTTCACACATAGAGTATTTGGTAGACATGTAGTAGAGAGGAAGAAAAAGGTGCAGAATCAGTGAGGAGAAGACCACAGTGGCAGTTCACATCGGAAGGGAGCAATAGAATTCAATTAGCATTCCTGTGAGGAGGGGATGAGCCCTTTAAAACAAAGAAGCAAACAAATATGTGCACTTGAGTTACAGAAAGGAAAGCCCTATGCATTCATACAAGGTAGAAGATAAGATGTCAGATGTCGGGGAGGGAATCAGCAGGAGAAAGTGAGACAGAGACAGAAACAAATATGAAAATAGAGCAAGTGCATGACCTATACTCAATAATGGTGAAATAAAAATTAGCTTTTTCTGTTGTTCTGAGTCACTGCCTTCCAACATGTTTAATAAATCATTTTCTTGCCTCTGGATGGATCTCAAAAGAATAAACTAGGGGCTGGAGCAGTGGCTCAGCTGTTAGAGCACTTGCCTGGCACATGCAAGGACCTGGTTCAAACCCCAGCACCACATACACAACTAAGTGTGTTGGAGAAACAAAGGCCAGATGAAAAAAATAAATAAAATTGTTTCTCTCTCCTCTCTCCTCTCTTCTCTCTCTCTCTCTCTAAAAAAGTATTAACTATCTATACCCATAACCCTCACACATAAGGGAATATGCTTTCCTATCATCTTGCATCTTGGGCTTGATTCAGACTTGGAAATGCATAATAGAAAAAGAGCTTGACCAAACATCAAGCTTTGTTCCTCTTCTCCTCTGTTCTACTCTTCAGGCTATTTCTGGTTATCCCAGAGTTCAAGAGGTTGAGAGGAGAGGAGGAGGCAGTCAGGTTTTAACTTGAATGGTATGGTTGTTCTAATCTTGATGGACACTGAGAGAGCCCATCCTTTTCCCTCCATTGCTCCCCTTCTTTGTCTCATTGTCACTCCCTTTCTCTGTCTTTCCTGGGGCACTTTCCTGGAGTCTTCAGAAGCCTCTATTACTGTGCATCTCTCACCTGCTGCTCTCATGTCTCAGGTAATGCTGCTTATGCCACCTCTAACTGGTTGTTTATTACTTCCCCCATCGCCCCAGCATCCAGCGGTCCACCACATGCATTTCCACTCATAGGATCACAGTGTCTTGGGAGATTCTGCAGCCCCTTGTCTCTACTCTCAGACCACAAATGATTCCAGAGCTCTTTCCTTTATAATTTTTAGATACAGATCAGGTTCCTCAGTGCCAATGAGCACAGGCCAAGCTTTCCTCAGAGTTTCCTGAAGCATCTCTGAGTACCTGTGAAATCAGAATTAAATGCCTCTCTCCTCTCTCTTTTACATTCTCCTGTGATCAAGTGAAACCTTAGCATTTCCTCTTCAGACAAGCTGGCAGCTAATGCTCTCACTGTTGGAATCCCTTATGGATACAGGGAAAAGCCATAGTTGACATTCTATTGATAGACACATAGATAATTAAGTAGATAAAAAAGGCAGAGAAATAAGGATATAAATAGAAATACCTATCTATCATCTATCTATTTAGGTACAACAAGCTGGCTAAGAAAAGAAAAATTCATTTCTTAAGAATTCAAGAAAGAGAGGAGATGGCAAAGCTATAGTTTCCAGCAAAAAAGGAACAGAGAAGTGCTAAAAAGAGAGTTGTTCAATTACTGCAGGGAGGTGAGAAACTTTTAGAACAGGCATAACTGGTATTTAATTTTTAGTTGTTTCTGGATTAAGAAAGAAATTCCCTCCATTGCTCTCAAATCTTCAGGACAATCTATCACCATATTAATATTGAGTTCACTCAGTATTTCTCTGAATAATGAAACAGAGGAGTTTTAAGTCTCCTAAAGAGAGAAGGGGCAAAGCAAAGTTGCAGCAGGCAGCATCCATGATGAACTGGTGGTGGGAAGCTCTCCATGACAGAAGTCAAAGGTAACTTTAAGCTCATGTTAGCCCCTCCTTGCAACTTAAAAAAATATTGATATTCTTGAACTTTTCCTGTTTATTTAAGTTGAAAACTTGCATTATATCTTGTGATTATCAATAAGATAGTGCCTTCGGAAGGCTAGAGAATTTGGAGGTATTCAGGACACATATGACTAGTGTAGAATTCTTTTGTTTCTTAAGCTTTCTAATGTAAGTGGATGGTAAGTGTATTGGAACAAACTTCAGAATCCTTACGATTATTGAATAATAGAAACATGGAACATTCTAAGGAGTTCAATACCTGGAAGAATCCCAGTATTAATTATGTACCTACTAGTGTTAGGTCTTATGTATTTCATTAAAGATGGAAGCATTTTGAGGATTACACTGGGAAATTTTCCCTCAACTCTTCAAAGCCTCTATTATTTTAGTGTTTTATTCCTTGACCTTCACTTCATTGCCCCAAATTTCCTTATTCAGAGCACATGCTCTCATTATCACTTTGAGGATGACAAAGAGATTATAATCAGACAAAAGCATAGGGCAGGAAAATGATTCATTTTCCCAGTACACCAGAAGTTTCTCATGAAGGTCTTGCTATGAGCTAAAGGCAGCATGCAGAGGCAAGTTCAATCCTTGTCATGAGTTGATGGACCGCATTTCCATGTCAAGGCAGGCTGTGCCAGGCTGAGCTGCAGGCTCTGCTCCCTGTGGCTGTGGTTTCACACCTTCTTATGTTCCACAATCTGGCAGGTTGCCTCATTAAAGTCACGCTCAAGCTCTCCCTAGGCTGATTTGTAAACCAGAAGAACAATTCGATAATTTACACTGATTCTGATTCAGCCACTATTTGTTTTGAGCAAACAGGATGTCAAACATTGAGCTCGAGGCTTTCTTACCAATGATCTCATTTAATGCTCCAGTCAATGGTCAGTGGATGTCCCTAGAGGAAAGTCTATTCAGGAAAATGAATAAGTTTGAAAGAGTTTCTTGGAAATGCCAAATCAAGGCAGGAGGACCGGATGATATGTGAATATTATTGTGAAATATAAGGATGTTCTTGAATCTTTGCTCTATAGATAGACGCGCTTATAAAACCAATCAGCAAAGAAGTCAGCTCCTTCTCAAAGGCAGTGCTGGGTCTTCATTCATCAAAGCCTTCTCCTACTCTTTTCAGATTGTATGCTAAAATTTTGTGCCACCCCACAGCATCTTATTCCCTCATTCACAACCTGGTTGCCTCTGTAGAAGGAATCCAGATAATATATGCTTTCCTAAATACAGGGCAAGGTCTTCCATTGGCTAAGTACATGAAAACTTGTTTTAGAATCTGATTTATACCATCTTCCACAAAGGAGTCTCAAGAATTTATTTCCTTGGAAAATCTCTGGAGTCTTTCTATATCATTGTGGGATCAAGGTAAGCTGTCTCTTCTGCAGCTCTAAGCATAGGCAAGAAGGTGTAGACAGGGAGGAGCAGAAAAATGAAAGTGATTCCAACTTCTAAAGCACTAATCACATAAAAGAACTGACTCTTATGTGTAAGTTTCATTCTTTTAATTAATTAAGTTAAGTCTTTATGCAGTGCCAAGCACTGGGTATACTGATATGACTAAGGCACTCTACTTTCAAAAACCTAGTGTCCAATGGGGAGCACAAATGTGTAAAGAAATAATTTTGATCACTTAGCTAAAGTTTCACTAAGTGAAAACATGGTACTATTTGAGAATGGAGTTTTGGGAAATTGCAGCTACATAGAGAAGGTCTCCCAACTGAGGTGATATTTGTACAGCTTCAAATCAAGAATAGAAGCTCACTGGATAAGAAAGGGAGAGTATCGGTGGCATGAGGGACTGTGCAGAGGTGTTTAGGGAGGGCTTTCTGAGCAGAAGGAATTGGGCAGAAACCAAGATGGGAATTTTCAAAAGGTATGAGATATTTGGTATGCCTACAGCAATTTGTATGAGTAGAAATGAGGCTGAGAGTCAGGCAAGGTCAGATCAAAATTGACTCCTATTAGTAAGATTAGAAACTTGAATTATATTCAGTAGCCAACAGATATAGAAATTAAGCCATGTAATGTTGTGCAAATGTTCATGTATTTAAAAGATGGTTGTATGTGGGGAACCAAAGCCAGGCATCCATGACATGGCATTAGCCCTAGATAATTAAGTATATACTCATTTGTTCTGGAATGTTTGATAATGTTTCCCCCTCAATTGTAACTCTATATCATCTAATAAAAAATAAAAAAGAGATGGTTGTAGTAGAGTTATAATCTGCAGAGGTTATTTTGCTTGATAATTATTTTGCAACATCCTTTCTTCCCTTATTGTAGGTTTTCTTGATCCACCCACAGCTTAATATACGGTAAATACTTCTGTTGTAGTAGGAGGAGGCTGCACCTACAAACAGAAAATGGCTCTGAGTCCTGGCTCTTCCTCTCTCTAGCTGCTTCTTTGGGCAAATCGCTTAACTTCTCTGACACTCAAGCTTCTTATGGGTATACTGATATATTCACTTTCTGATTCATTGTGAGGATTAAACTAAAAACAGACTTTCTGGCCTTTGGACTTAAAATTAATTCATAAGGACTTTATATGGTATAAATTATACTTCCCTTAGTGCTCACTCCCAGGGATTCCAATTCATGAAATTAGATGAAATTCAACAAACCGTACTGATCCTGACCTGGTCAACTTAAATGTCCACTTTTCTTTCCCTGATGGAAAGAAATGGTAGGAACCCTGGTCTCCAAGAAATGGGGCACTTCCATAACTCAGAGCTAGTTCTTCAGGATGGCTTAACAAACAGCAAGTCCAAACCACATTCAAAATTAAAACTTGCATGCATGAGAGTATATTAACATGTATGGAGAAAGATACTGACTCCCTAATCCAAAGGCAATTGCTTTGCAGTTCAAATGGAAGAGAAAATCTAATGGTTAGAAGATGTGAAACTTAGTGAAAGAAGTTAGGACTTTTCCTTACCACAAACTGTATTGTAAATTGGTAACTATCTTTGGTAATTATCTCTGGTGTCATCTGCTGACTAAAGAATAATTTGCTTCAAATAAAAGAAAAATCTTATAATCTGACAAATAAAAAAATATAGAACCCTGTGTTAACTGAAATGGATCTGATGATGGAGTTTCAGTATAAAAATTCTGGATGAATCTGTCAAATATAAGAGAAAAACAAAGAAAAGTGACCAAAGCCCACTTATGCTTTTTAGTTTATTAGGATTCTGAGACTAAATAAAAGAGAATAAATGAAAAAGACCATTCTGGTGGAAAAGGGGGAAATTCTTTTGTAGAAATATAATAATTCAAAATACAATGTCTCATTTCAGAGAAAACAGTGAGATAAATGATCAAATGTATTTTACAGACACTTTTCAAAGCATAAAAGAATGAGGAGGTAATTAGGTATCAGCAGTTTCAATCCCAAGGAAAAACAGGAAATCTTAAATGTAAGTGGACATTGAAACTATTTTTTTCCCATGATATTTACCTAACACAACAAAATTAAACTCTAGATTTGACGTCTTTGTACAGCAAAAAAGAAAGATGTCAAAGTCTAGAGCTTTCTCATGGTAGGAAGACCAGTAGAAGCCTCTCTTCACACGAGGATGGGACCCCAGAGAATGAGCCCCTCAGTCAAAGACAAACCAGATTTAAATGCACACCCCAGTGTGCCATCATTCCTCAAAGGGAGCAGCAGGGGAAGTTTCACTGCAGAGGAGAAAGCCAGCAACACATAGAAGAAATGACTGTAGGCCAGCTATCAAGCAGATTAGCAGCCCCCAATCATAAAAAAGTCATAATGAAAGAATCCCTCAATATGTGCTCCCAGAGATTCATTGGCCCCAAAGACCTCATGGGAAAAGAAAAACATCCTTTCTGGAGGAATGAGTCTTCATACTGTGCCTCAGAAACCATTGCAAATAAATGATTTCAAAGACGAGAGTCAATAAGCAAAGCTGAAGGGCACATGGAATCCTTGTACCTGAAGCAAGCATCAACAGAAGGAAGAGACCGCAGACAGATCCATGGTCTTCTGGTTTTGGAAGTAGATGAACAGAATATAAATCAACTGTGCTTAAAATGTTGAGGAAATACAATCTTGAAAATATGTGCATAAAAAGTCACTATAAAAGTGACCTAATGGAACTTAAAAAGAGCAACTAGAGTATTTAGATATTTTAACACAATAACTAACACTGAAAATGCAATGGCAGTATTCTACAAAATTAGGCAAAATTTAAGAAAGAATCAACGAACAGAGAGATAAATAAGAATGGATTTAAAAGAATAAATTCCAGAGGGACATGGAATTGAAAATATTATAAGAGCTTGAGAATATGAGTAGACAGATCAGAAGCAATAGTTTGAGAAATAATTGCTCAGTCATTTCCAAAACTAAAAAAGATGGAAGTACAGATTCAAAAAGCTCAAGAAATCCAGAGCAAGACAGAGATAGAGAACTCTATGGTATGGTGAAATTGTAGAATCCTAATTACAAACAAAAAGCCAGAGATTTAAAAGAGAGATTGCTTTCAAATTCTAACTGAAGAGCAACAAGTCAGAAGACAGTCTAATAATAATATATTATATCAGGGGGCTGGAGTGGTGGCTCAGCAGTTATGGTGCTTGCCTGGCATACACGAGAATACTGGTTTGAACCACATGCACAACTAAGTGTCAGAGCAACAAAAACCAGATGAAAAAAATAAATAAATAAAATTGATATTCTCTCTCTCTCTTAAAAAATACACACACACACACACACACACACACACACACACATACATTAAATCAGATGAAGGCAAATAGATAAAAATATACAATTCTAAACCCAGATTAATGACAAAATGAAGACATTTTCCAGGTGAGCAAAATAAATGCTATCTTTGACCAGTGCTGTTCTATGTTCTTTAAAAATATGTTTAAGAACAATTTGAATACTAGAATAAAGTTATATTACTACGGAGAACATTTGCAGCTGGGTCTCCATGTAGAAACACTGTTAGCCTAAAGTCTATAGCCACAGTAAAAGAAATTTGTAGTTAAGGATTTCTGAACTCATCAGTCAACTCAAACTGACCTGAAAATCTATTCCAGGGCAGGTATGTGGCCACCAGTTTTCAAAACTTGTTCGCCTTCCTCTGCTCAATTGCAAGGCAGATGTCGGACTTGGAATTGGGCAGAACTCAGAACTATTTACAGGTCACTCTTGTTCTATGTATACATGCATTTGGGAACTGTATTTTAATGTAGAGAAAGTCTTCTATTAAGCTCCATAACTGGGTTCTTGAATTTTATTTATTTTCCCTTCATCATTTGGGGCAATCTACATAAAAATTTCCATTGGCAAATGCTCCGTGCAAGAGCAACTTTGATGTCAATTTGTCTTGCTGGGTTTTCACTATTCCTTCTCTTTTAACCAGATGATTCTTTGCTTTTTATCAACTTCTTGATTTTGTTAGTGAAAAAATTAAAAATACTTTTCTAGCAATTTTTGGGGGGAAGTGTGGGTGAACTATGTGATAGGTGGTCATTGAGGGGAATGAACCAGGATAAAAACCTGCCCATTACTATAGGAAACTGAGATCTGCAATTTGTTTGAACAATTTTTTAAAAAACGTTACATACATACACATATGCAATTTCTATTGGATGGCTTATTTGGAGTATAAGTCAAATCACTGATGTGATTTTTTTATCTGATCCATTCAAGACTGTTATAAAAACTAGAATAATCATTTTCAATTTGCCATTTTTTGTCAAACATATAGCCTTTGACCATTTATAGAGTGAAGCAGCACGAAACAAACATGTAAATAAATTAATTCTCTTTTTAAGGTCACCTATGAATCCTGTCCCCATAGCAACACAAGTGCTTCACTAGATTTCTTCTTCTACACCTCATATTTTGCCTGCTCATGAATTTTTAAAGCAGTATTTTAGGCGTTAATTTTGCAGCTAATTCAATTGCTTTGATGTTAATCCATCTTTGTTTGCTTTTTCTAAAAATTTTTGAAATACATGAATGGACAAGTAAAACATTGTTGCCAAGCTAGTTATTTACAAGAAAGTAAAATTGACTGCTTCTCAAATGTCAACAATGTAATGTTCAAATAAGCATATCTCTAAATTTGATTGTTAACTCTTATAAAATGATGGCAATCTTTACTGGTAGTAGCAACAATAGTATGATTTGTTACTGATTCTTACTGAGTCAAAGTAAACATTTGACATGAGTCAGTCCCCTCTAACTAGCAAATATTGACAATAGTTAGAATTGAATGTTTCTATATGTTCATACTGACATACAAATATATGGTTGTATGGATCAACAAATCATATCATTCCAAAAGATAATAAATTTCTTGCTTTCTCTTTAGTAGTCTCTCCTGTCCTCTCTCTTTGAACTATGGCCATGAAAAGTAACAGAAAGGGTAACTCAAACCTTTATATCATTCTATTTCTTGTATCCACATATTTTAATTTACCTCAGACTTCTCCAAATCTGCCTAAGAACGTTCAAAGTGATGCATGATACTTATAACACATATGTATACAATCTCACTCCCCCATACAACTCCACACATACTATTCACCATAAAGAATGCAAAGCATCCAAGAATTATCCAGAAAAAAAAAAAGATCTTGAATTCAACAACACACATGGTCAAATGCAGGGAAGATATGAGTTCAAATCCTGATTATTATAAGACTGTGGGTTAGTTGTTGGAATTCTACATATCATTCAGAGTTTGTCCAGTAAAACAGAAATTGCTGAAAGTATTTTAGATGAAAGGAATGTAATACAGAGATTGGAGAGTTTCAAAACCATTGGGATGGCTGGTAAAGCCAAGGTCAGGGAGCCATTGCTATTGTTCAAAAATCAGGAAGAATAGGAATCATAGGAAACTGCCATTTCAGAATGCAGGTTGGTCCAGGAAGTCAAAGTTCACTTCTGTCCCCTCTGCCTATCAAGTGCCATACCTCTGCTTTAGGAGAGACTTCCCTTCTTAACAGTGCCTTCGTTAGCAGAATATTATATAGTGTCTGGCTGGGAGGAATTCTGGGGTATACAAGTATCCAGGCTTTCAATACATAAAATATAGTGGGGTAGGGGATAACGATTGCTAGATTAATAACAGGAATTCTAGCATATTCTAATATGCCTCAAGGTCTTCAAATGTAAGACTATTGTCAAGGTAAATGAAGATTGTAGACTGAGCACTTGCTCCAATATTCTTTTCTTCATCGCTTTCCCTGAAGCACGAAGAAAAGAGCACATGTGTAAATAAGCACAAATATCCTTTCAGAAACAGACAATTATATAAACCTAGATAGTGCACAACAGGACAGGAACAGAAAAATTGTAAAGAGTCTTGAAAAAATAAAAGCAGATGGAGGGGCTGGAGTGGTGGCTCAGTGGTTACAGTGCTTGCCCAGCATGCACAAGTACACGGGTTCAAACCCCAGCAACCCACTTACACAACTGTCAGAGCAACGAAAGCCATGTGAAAAACTCAATAAAAATTGATTCTCTGTCTCTCTCTCTCACTGTACTTCTCTCTTAAAAAAAAAAAAGCAGATGGAATTAAATTGATGACAGCTATCACAAATGCAGTTCAAACAAATTTAGGAAAATATCACTGTAAAGACTGAAAACAGAATCTAAATTGGACTGATGTAAAGAAGAAAAGTGCTCCATAAAATCACTAGGTTAAATTAATTAAAGAAGTGAACTCAGGAAAATAAAAACAGACCTCTTCACCCTTGCAGTGTATAACAGACAGCAAATTTTTGATGTGTTTTTAATTATTTCTATTGAAATTATGGAGTTGGCTTTCCATTGTCACTTTTTAAGTATTTTTTTAATTTAACCAAATGTATATTAATTTTGTTTTGCCTTGCCAAATTCTTTAATTCAGCATCTGGTGAAAGAATACTTAAAAATTATGATTTCAGAGCCTCAGTCAGTTGGCCACAAAGATAGTTCTGAAAGGAGAGTCACAATGACTGCCCAAAGAGAGCCCCAGGTTTGGTTCAAATTTATATTGGCTGGTGGTGTTTATACTGGAAAGACTACATTCATGCAACATCTTTTGACCAGTGAATTTGAAAAAACATATGTAGCCAGCTTCAGCGTGGAAGTCTATTTCACTGTATTCCGCACCAACATAAGAGCTATTAACTTAGACATACAGGATACAGTTGCTCAGGAGAAATTTGGTGGATGCAAAGATGGCTATTATATCCAAGTCCAGTATATCCCTATAATTTTTGATGTACACTAAAAGTTACTTTAGCAGAATGATCTTATGATAGAGATCTTGTGTGCATATTCCGTGAAAATATTCCCCATTGTGTTGTGTGATGGTGAAGTGGATATTAAATTGAGAGGACAAAGCTATTATTCTCTTCTATCAAGAGAAAAATCTTCAATGTCAATGCTATAACTTTTTTTTCCCCAAAAGTAACTACAACTTTGAAAAGTCATTCCTCTGGCTTGCTAGAAAGCTCACTGGAGTTGGTTTCCATGCCTGCTCTTGCCCCACCAGAGGATGTCATGGACCCAACTTTGGCAGCACAGCGTAAGCCGGACTGAGAAGCAGCTAAGAGAATGCCCTTCTGATTGAGAGTGAGGTTTGTGAGAAAATGAAGCTGGAACCCAACATCAGAAGCCTAGTTTAGCAGTAAGTTTAACAAGTCCTGTGATGTCAGCGGGGCAGCTTGTGTGCCACTTACTACCTAGCTAAATTGAACATGTGCCTCATGTCTGGGATTGAGCGAGATGAGTAGATTTTTGAAATATTGTGCCAGTTAAAAAATTGCCTTAAATTTTTAGACCCACATATTGAGCAGCCTTAGAATGCAATTATCTACTTCTGGAGTTTCAAATATAAGATAGTCGCCTCATGAAGTTCTGTTTAGTGGTGGAATCTTGTTTCCAACTATCATTCCCATTCCCTTTCACTTAGAGTCAGAAAAAAGTTGCATTTCAAGTGTCTTTAAAAATTATAACCTCAAAAATACATTGTATTACTTTTGGTAAGGATTATACAATTAAATAAAACACATCGTTTACCTTCTATAAATCTTTAAAGGCTTTCTAAAAGACATTTTTAAAAGCTATTTTGGACGAAAGTTTAACAATTAAACTGAAAGAGATGTGTATCTCTGATACATTAATGTGGTTTTAAAGTATTCAAATTATAGTCCAAGAACAACATCAGAATAAACTCTTGAAGACAAGAGAAGATCTGTAAAAAAGTTGCTGATACACTTTAGAGATAGACTGGCTCTTAACACTACTTCAAGATCATCTACTGGGAGAATTGTGAACTGTTTTCTTTTCTTTTTTCTTTTTTTTTCAGAGAGAGAGAAACAGTGAGAGAAAGAGAGAATCAATTTTACTTAGTTTTTCTTTTGTTGTTCCAGCCCTTAGCTATGTACATGGTGCTGGGGTTCAAACCTGTGTTCTTGTGCATGCCAAGCAAGCACCATAACTGCTGAGCCACCGCTCCAGCCTCTCGTACTGTCTTCTTAAAATTAAAAAGGGAGGAAACAAAGACAATGCAACCCTTTAGGGGTGTGTTCAAAAGAGAGAGAAATTCTGCCTTCTGGAATTTTAATTTGGGGCAGGATACTCCTAGAAGCAGGGGCTTCATTGTGCAACTCTTGCCATTGTCCTTTAAGCATGAGATGTTTTCAAAGTAAAAATGATTCTTAAACTGAAAGGGCAGGATTAAAATTAAAGGATTTTTATTATGGGAAATGCTTTGGAGAGAAAATGGAAGGGAATCAGTAGAGACTGGGAAAGGTATCAGACCACCATGCAAGTCTGGCCCTGAGTGAAGGCAAGAGGGAAGGAAATTGGTGAAAGTATTCCATTTTACATTGTACCTAAGAAAGTATCACCAACACCAAGGGGGACTACTGAACTGAACCTCAAGTGAACACTCTGTGTCCCCTCATCACTGGGGCTACTTTAGTATTGCTGTCCAGGTCATTGGTTTACTGGGCGCCACCTCTGAGAAGCAAGGGACAGGTTCTGTGGTGGACTCTGACCCAGAAGCTGCTCCCTGGTGAATTAGGCCCTGAGTAGATTTACCCCATGCATTCTCACAGTCACCACATAAAGTAAGGGACAGTCCACAGCAGCAGAATTATCTATTAGAGAATCTTCATTTGAGGGAAATTCCCTGAAACTTTTCTTCACATAAAGACCTACTCTGAAGACCAGAAGATGATCCTAAGGCAAACTTTAATGATATATAGAAAAAAGTTCCTCCATTACCATTGTTATAATTCAGCACTTGGTTTATATAAATGTTTTTCCATGACACAAGTTGTCTAAAGCAAGTTAAATGCTGAGAAAGTGTTTGGGGAATTTTATAGGTTGGACAGTGTTATAGTTTAGATATGAGGTATCCTCAAAAAGCTCATGTGTGAGACAGTGCAAGAATATTCAGAAGTGAAATGATCAGATTATGAGAGTTGTAACCTAATCAGTGGACTAGCCCATGTGCATGGATTAACTGGGTGGCCTCTATAGTCAGGTAGGGGGTAGCAGGACAATATAGGTACTAGAGGTGTACCTTTGGGATTTATAGATTTTCCCTAGTAAGCAGAGCTCTCTCTCTACTTCCTGGCAATAATGAACTGAGCTGTTTTCCTCTGCCCTGCCCTTCTGCCATGATGTTCTGCTGCACTTGGGTCCAGAACTATGGAGATAGCTGACTATGCACTGAAAATCTGAAACTGTGAGCCAAAACAAATGATAAGTTGTCCTCATTTGGGTTTTTCATTCACAGCAACACGAAGATGACTACAGCAGACAGTGTTCCCCCAAAACTTACATTATAATCTTAATATCCCATACCTTAGAATATGACATTATCCATAAACAGGGTCTTTACAGTATGATCAAGTTAAACTGATGTCATGAGGGTGAGCACCAATCCAATATGGCTGAGAGACAGATACTCCAGAGGGAAGATGATGTGAGGAGACAGAGAAAGAAGACTTTGTGAAAATGGGAGATTGGAGTGATGTGCCTACAAGTCAAGGGCTGCCAAGAATTTCTGGCAAACCACCAGAAGCTATGACTGAAGCATGAGCCAGATCCTCCCTCACACTCCCAGAAGGAACCAACCCTGTCAGTAACTTGATTTTGGACTCTAGCTTCCAGAATTATGAGACAATAAATGTTTATTTTAGTCCATCCAGTTTATGGTACTTTTCTATGGAAGCCCAAGGAAATTGATAGAGGGGAGTACTCTAGATGTATCTGTAATGGAAATAATAAAATGATGTAAGTAATTCATTAAGTGTTAGTGCAGAAAGTGGCCTCAATGCTGCCCAAAGCTTAGTTCATAGCCTACTAACATTCTAAAAGAACCATCCATATTAGCAACAAACCAACTATGTTGGGCATTCTAGTCCTTGGTCTAGAATGATGAGCAAATCCAAACACTTACCAGTGGCAAATTAGTAATCCTTGATTTGTAAATTCTGTAATTATAAACTGAAACTAAAGCATTATTAGAATTACTGAATATTTTATTGACCAATTAGTCTGTTACCCACTTGGCAAATTTGTATACACAGAATTTGAAATTTCTGAAATTTTTACATGTAGCTAATATTGCTAACTGATCATAAATCATACTGCATTAAGTTGGATACAGTTTCAATTGCTGCTCTTCTTTCATTGATGAATATATTTAGAGGATTAAAAAAGTTTTAAAACTTTGTCCTGGCCCTAGCTGGTGCATAAGAACCCTTGAGGACTCCAGCCCAGTGCCCAGACAATGTCCCACCCCCAAGTATGCACAGGTCTCTGTCCCAGCCATAGAAGGCATGTAGCACACCACAAGGACCATTCCCTGCCCTACCACTGAGCAGGTACAGTTCTTCACCCCAGCCCCAGTTGGCATCCAGAGGACCCCATATCCAGACCCCACCCCACTGCCTCATGTGTGTGTCCAGACTCTGGCTCTAGCAGGTGCACCAGACACCCAAAGGACCCCCTCCCAGACACTACCCAGCTATTGCGCACACACCTACTAGGTCCAGATATATTGAGCCCATCCTTTCCACCATGGATCCCAGGTGCCAGCACCAGAATGTGGGCTGGAACAGAACAACCACTACCCCAGTACCCAGCAATGCATCCCCACCCAGCAGGCTGCTGAGCAACCCCACGAGGTTCCAAACACAATACCTGGAACCTAAACCCAAAAGGTGCAAAAAAAAAAAAAATTAGGCTTCAGGCAGAAGGAGCTTTCTGGAAGAAGTCGGTCATCAGAGAGGCAGTGCTCTTACCCAATCGTTGACCACAAGGAAGACACAACCAGAGATTTTCCTTGCTTCCACACAGGGAACATCAATTCAAAGATTCAAAAGAAGCCTTTCACAGATAAGAAATGAAACTTGTAAAGGTTCACCTCAAATCCACAACTCCCCTAACAAGGAGCCCATGGACGAAGAGGAGGATGAAAACCTAGAACAAATTATCTATGATCTGATTACTGAAAAGAACAATGAACTAAAAGAAGATTTAATTAAGGGACTAAGTGAGAATATCAAGAGATGAGAAACTCTATTATCAAAGAAATATACATACTGAAAAAGAAATAGAGCTACAATCTTCAGTCAATTACATCAGAGGAACGATGGAAGAATTTAACAAGAGGCACATGAAAAACTAAATAAAATTTGATTCGCTCTCTCTCTCACTGTCTCTCTCTGTCTTAAAAAAAAAATGTGTAACAGGGAAATCAAAGAAAAAATGTTAAAAGCTAAAAGAGAGAAATATTCAGAGGCAATCCAATAAGGATTGTCTCTGACTTTTAAGCTCAGACTCCAGAAGCAAGAATATCCTGGAAGGAGATTTTTCAGTGTCTGAAGGACGACAACAGGCAGCTAAGAATACTATACGTACCCAAACTCAGCTTTAAATTCAATGGAGGAAATAAGAACATTTCATGAAAAGATCAAACTGGCAGCATTCATGAACAGAAAAACAGCATTACAAAGGATCCGCAAAGATAAACTCCAGATAGAAGAACAAGCAACAATCCTCAAAACTCGCAAAGGAAATTCAATAAAAGTACACACTAACAATAGATAACCAAGACAGCACAGACCTTACAAATAAAACATGATGACTATGAACGAAACCACATACCTATTCTAACACTGAATGTGAATGGTCTCAATGCACCAATTAAAAGACACAGATCACCAGATTGGATCTAAAATCAAAATTCAACAATATGCTGCTTACAGAAGACCCACCTTACAGTCAATGACACCCAAGATTGAGGGTGAAAGGATGGCAAAAAATCTACCAGGTGCACAGCCCAAGAAAACAAGCTGGTATTGCAATATTTATATCCAACAAAGTAGATTTCAAATATAAACTAATCAGAAGAGATAAAGAAGGTCACTACAAACTAGTAAAGAGAAAAACACAACGGGAAGACATAATGTTAATAAATATACACTCTCCAAACAACAATGCTTCCAAATATGTGGATAAATTACTCTGTGACATAAAACCACTTGTGTACCTCAACATTATAATACTGGGTGACTTTAATACTCCACTATAACCATTAGACAGATCACCAGACCAAACAAAGAATAAAGAGATCTCCAGTCAAAACAATTCCATAAAACAAATGGATCAAACAGACATCTATAGAATATTCCACCGCAAGTTGGCTGAGTGTACCTTCTTCTCAGCAGCACATGGATCCTTCTCCAAAACAGATCATATTCTAGTTCACAAAGGAAATCTCAGCAAATATAAAAACATAGCTATTAATCCATGTATCCTATCAGACTATGACACCATGAACCTAGCAATTAACAGCACCTATTATAACAGAAAACACAGAAATACATGGAATTTTAATAATAGCTCGTTAAATGAAGACTACATTCAAGAAAACATGAGAAAAGAAATCAAAAAGTTCTTGGAAGAAAAAGAGAATGAAGATACAACATACCAAACCTTTGAGACAGCATGAAAGCATTCATAGGGGGAAAATTTATAGCACTTAGTGCCTACATAAAAAATCAGCAGAGATCTTGAACAGATAAGCTCATGCTCCACCTCAAATACCTATTAGAGGAAGAACAATCTAGCCCCAAAGCCAGCAGAAGACAGAAAATGATCAAGGTCAGAGCTGAAATCAATGAAATGGACAATAAAAAACATTTAAAAGAATCAACAAAACAAAGAGCTGGTTCTTTGAAAAACTAAATAAAATTGTGAGATCCCCTAGCCAATCTCACTAAAAGAAAAAAGGAAATGAAGCAAATCAATGAATTCACCAATGAAAAGGGAGTGATCACCACTGACCCCATGGAAATTCCACAAAATATCAGAACATATTTTGAAAAAGTATGCTCCTCTAAATGAGATAATCTGGAATATCTGCATAAATTTACAGTTACATACACATACAACATCCTCAAACTGATGCAGGATGATATTGATATGTTAAACAGCCCAATACCAGGCAATGATTTCCATGTATCAATTAAAAGCCTTCCAAAGAAGAAAAGCCCAGGACTTGATGGATTCCCCACTGAGATTTACCACACTTATGAGGAGGAGCTAACACTTGTCCTTATTAATCTATTCCAATAAATTGAAAAGGATGGAACACTCGCAAACACAATTTATGAGACAACCATAACTCTGACACCAAACCCAACAAAGATTCACAAAAAAAAAGAAAACTACAGACAATATCCCTGATGAACATCAACACAAAAATCTTTGACAAGGTTCTAGAAAAATGCATTAAAAAACACACCAAGAAGATAATTGATTACAATCAAGTGGGCTTCATTCCAAGGATACAAGACTGATTCAATATACGGAAATCAATAAATATGATTCATTTCTTAAACAGAATTAAGGACAAAAATGACATGACCATCTCAATATACACAGAAAAGGACTTTGATAAAATCCAGCACACATTTATGCTCAAAACTCTGGAGAAGATAGGGATAAAAGGAACTTATTTTAACTTTGCAAAGGCCATATATGCCAAACCCTCAGCTGGTATAACACTAAATGGAGAGAAGCTGAAAGCATTTCCACTAAATTCAGAAATAAGACAAAGCTGATTCTTCTTACCACTTTCATTCAATATAATCCTTGAGACTCTAGCAGGAGCAATCAGGCAAAAGAAAGAAATCAAAGGGATAAGAATAGGAAGAGAGTAGGTCAAACTATCCCTTTTTGCTTATGACATTATCCTATATCTGGAAAATAAAAAAAAAAACTCCACTAGAAAACTGTTTGAGCTTACAAACAGATTTAGCAAAATGGCAGACTACAAGATCTACACCCACAAATCAACAGTCTTCCTTTATGCTAACAATAATAGGGCAGAAGAATAAAAATGGAAATCAATCCCATTCATGATATTCTCAAAAAAAATAAAATAACTTGAGAATTAATCTAACAAGAGAAGTAAAAAAAAACCTCTATAATTAAAATTTCCAGACATTGAAGAAAGAACTTGAAGAAGACATGAGAAGATGGAAAGATGTTCCATGCTCTTGGTTAGGTAGAATTAATATAATTAAAATGGCCATTCTGTCAAAAGCACTATACAGCTTCAATGCAATCCCCATCAAGATACCAATGTCATTCTTTTTAGATAGAGAAAAAGCAATTCTCAAATTCATTTGGAACAACAAGAAACTCAGAATAGCCTAAACATTACTAAGCAAGAAAGACCAAACAGGAGGCTTCACAATAACATATCTAAAATTATACTATAGATCTGTAGTAACAAAAACAGCATGGTACTGGCACCAAATTAGGAATAAAAAGCAATGAAATAGAATAGACGACTCTGAGACAAACCGACAGATTATTAAACATCTGATCTTAGACAAAGGATGTCAAAATATAACATGGAGGAGAGACAGTGTATTCAACAAATGGTGCTTCACAAACTGGACAACTATGTGCAGGATCCTTAATAGATCCTTTTTCTCACCTTGCACAAAAAGTCAAGTCAAAATGGATCAAGGAACTAGGAGTGAAACCAGCTACCATACAACTGCTAGTGGATATATTAGGAACAACACTCCAGCATAAAGGAATAGACTTTCTCAACAAGGCTGTCAAAGCAAAAGAAATAAAGTCAAGAATCTTAAGTGGGATGGCATTAAAGAGCTTTTGCTCAGCCAAGGAATTGGTTAAAACTCTCAAGACAGAATGTACAGCATGGGAGATAATTGTGGCCTGTGATTTCTCCAAAAGGTAACTAATATATAAAATTTACAGAGGACTAAAAAAAAAAGAAATGGATATCAAATGCAGAAGCAATCCAATCAATAAATGGGCCAGAGAGCTAAACAGAAACTTCTTAGGAAATCAAGAAAGCCAATGAATACATGAGAAATTGCTCTAAATCACTAGTAATCAGAGAAATGCAAATTAAAACTATGTTAAGATTTCACCTCACTCCAGTCAGATTGGCAAAGATGAAGAATATAAACAATAACAGATGCAGGAAGGGTTGCAAGGAGGCAGGAACACTAGCACACTTTTTGTGGAACTGCAGGCTGGTACAGCCCCTCTGGAAAATAGTGTAAAGACTCCTCAAAAAATTAGGGTTGGATCCACCTTATGACCCAGCTACCCTTCTTCTGGGTATTTTCCCAGAAGAGTTAGAATCAGCATATTACAGAGACACAGTAAAATCTATGTTCATAGCAACTTGATTTATAATAGCTAAATTACAGAACCAACCCAAATGCCCCTCACTGGAAGAATGAATCTAAAACCTCTGATCATATATATACACAATGGAGTTCTATTCAGCTATCAGAAAAAAGAATAGTGTGGCCTCTGAGGGTAAATGAATGGCAATGGAAGAAATGATGCAGAGCAAAGCAAAGTTAGCCAAACCCAAAGAGTTAAGGGTCAAATGCTTTCTGTCATTTGCTGAGTCTAAAGAAAACCCCAGGCTTAGGTGAAAGTCTGTGAAACTCATGTATTAGAACCTGCAAAGGCATGGCAACACATAATCTAGGGGAACTATAGACAGGTACGGAGGAATGGGGGAGGGGAGAAGAAGAGAGAATAGGGAGGGATCTAGGGAGATAATCAACAATGTAACATACTCACTACCCTCCCCCAGAAGTCAAATAATACTTAAGGGATCATTTAACTCTGGAAAAATCACTACATATATATACATATGTACATTTATAACTGCTGTGGGTGCTATGGGGGAAATAGAGATTGGGGTATGGGTGATGTGGGGATGACTCTGGATTTGGATCAAATATATATCATATTGTTACTTTATAAGCATTTATAATTGTACAGTTCAACTCCTAGATTAAAAATGTTTTAAAATTATTTATCAGTTGTTAACAGTTAAAGTTCTCTTTTTTTAAAAGTGATTCTAGGGTATTTTTTCCCAATGATGACAGAGTCAAATGAGTTGGGGAGTCATCAGACTTTGTGTCCCATCAAAATTGGCCATTATTGTTTTCCAAGTTTATTAACCAATCCCTCAGCTCCACTTTTACTCCTTACTGAGTGTTTTCTTTTTTATTGATGAAGAAACTGAACACAATGCCTATTTTTGATGTGTGTATAGGTCGTTGATCTCATCTCACTATCAAAAAAATTTTCCTATTCTTAATAAATATTTTTAGTTCTTTTTAAAATACACATGACATTAGAATACACAATGGCATAATTATAAAAGCATGGAGCATAACTTGTTCTAATTCAGTCCCCAGTTTTTCCTCTTCCCCTCCCTTCCTCCCACCCCTGTTATTTTTAGATATATATGACAATAGTATGATCATTAAAATTTTTATAAAAGCATGGAGTATAACTGATTCTTTTCCAGTGTTTCCTCCCCTCCCTCCCTTTATCTTCCCTCTACTCTACTAATAATGGTGGCTTGTTGGTATAAATGTTGACGGGATTCACTATAATTTGTTCTTATGTGTGCCATGTCCTGCACAGATGAACTGAGATGCCAGTAAGGGGAGCTGGAGGATGAAGAAGAACACACAGACCTATAGAGAAAGCTGTGACTAAATAGGACACTGTCCCCTGATGGAGAGACAGGGGCCCAGAGCTAGCACAGCATGTTTATTATATGGGTAGCGTCATCAGAAAGTTAACTGTGGGAAAGCAGGCAGGCATGAAAGTCATAGCATCTGCAACATTTTTGTGATTATTCTGTGATGCTCAGAACTTTCTTTCCCTGGCAGCTGGTGTCTGAAGTCAAGGTCAAGAAAATTTTACACTCTGCACTTTTGTGCAGAATGTTCCATATTTTGTCCAGGATTTACCCAAGCAATGCTTTGCCATGACTCCAGGTCAGACTTACTCTGTACTTTTGCACAGATACTGCACAAGGCAGGCCTTGCCATCACTCCAAGGTAGTCAAAGACTATGGTCCAAGTTACCAGTCACCACTCTCTGGCTCTCTACATATATGACATAGGAAAGTAAAGTCTGGTTCACTCCACAAACTTTCTCTATCTCATTCCTTCTTCCACTGTTTCCTTCCCCTTTGTCTATTCCTGTCATCTTTTCCTTCCTTTGGGTTAGCTTTCACATATCAGAGAGAACATTCAGCCTTTGGTTTTCTGAATCTGGCTTATTTCACATAGCTCCAGTTTCATCCATTTGCTGGCACATGACATAAAGTCATTCTTCCTTATGGCTGAGTAATACTCCATTGGAGATATATATATATATATATGTATATATATATATATATTACATTTTCTTTACCGTTCACCTATTGTGAGTTATGCCTGCTATAAACATTGATGGGGCTGTATCACTGCAATATGCTGATTTTAGATCCTTTTGAGTGCTTTCAAGATAGCAGACTCATTATAGTTTGAATAAGAGGTGCCTCCAAAAAGCTCACATGTGACAATTCTGGAAGGCTGAGATGAATTGACTGGGTTAGAAAAACCTTAACCCAACCAATGAGTTAATCCCCTCAGAGATTAATCCCCCTCAGGGATTAACTGACAACTGTGGGCTGGTAGGGTGTGGCTGGAGGAGTTGGGTCACTGGGGGTGAGCCTCTGGGTATATATTGTGTATCTGGCATGGAGCTTCTGCTCTGCTCTGCTTCCTGATGTGATGCCTTGAGCTCTCTGCTCCATCTGCTACCACAATGTTCTGCCTCACCTAAAGCCTGGAGGAAGGCTGGCTCCTTCCATGGACTAAGACCTCTGAATCTGTGAGTCCTCAAAAATAAACCCTTCCTCCCTAAAATCATTATTGTTGGGTCCTTTAGTCACAGGAAGGAAAAAGCTGAATAAAACAAGACTAAAGAGATTTTTCTAAGCAAAATCTTACTTAATTCATTAAATAGTGAAGCAGAAACTACTATTTCTGTACTTTGACAAAAAAGTTGAAATTCAGAAACATTAAATGCATTAGTTAATGTCACACTCTTAGACACAGTCTGATTGAGATTTGACCATTGACAAGTTATTAGTTTTCAAAGCTCATACTTATTCACAATGCCGGTCTTCCTCAAACCGAGCATCCACAGACATCTGAGTTCAATTGTCTTTCTCAAGGATCTACATGTCTAGGCATATTTTTTCTTTCATTTTTATAGAAGCACATACTGAGGAGTAGCTGGAGAAGAATCTTACAGTTGACTAATATTTGTTTTTGCATTAGTTATTAGAACCATGTACATGTCAAATGAAAGAGAAATGGAATTGGGTGATGACAGGAATCCAACAATGATCAGAAAATCTGGGAGACCTGAATCATTCCATGGTAAATGTGGTAGAGTTGAATCAGTTGCAAAGAACTTCACAGTAGCTATATCTCACGAAAGCTACCTTAAATCTCTAAATATCTATCATTCTGATGTATTGCTATGTTTTCCAGGATCCAGGCAACAAAAAGATGGCACAATGAAGAGGAAAACAGGTAAGAATCTAATGAAGAGACTATTTTCAATGATGTGAGCAATGTTAAGGGAAACTCAAAAGAGAGTAGTGTTCCAGGGTACACAATGGTGAAAAGTTTAGAAGGATGGGGGGGGGGTGCGACAACTATTACTGCAATTTGTAAAAAAGAAGAAGCAAAGCTATGATCTTTTGTAGACAGATATGATCATGTCTCACCAACTGAACAGAGAAGATGCCAGAAGAATTAATACCTTGCCCTCACTCTTGTCCCTATGTAGCATCAATGACTTGCTTGTGGTTCCCACCCCTTGAACTTAAGCAGAAGCCAAAGGACCAGCCGACCTTGGTATAATTTCTACAGGTCAGGCTCTTTGGAGCACGCCAGTCAGGGTAGAGAATGCTGACAAGCTGACCGGATGGAAAGCAGATGTTCAGCCTTCTTGCATGACCCGGTAATGTAATGCCTTGCTCTAATAACTTTTAAATTTATCTTCTATTTTATTGAAAGTGTAATTACTTATTAATCTTCACTATGAATAACAAGATCCTAAGAACACCTTTCTTCCCCACAATTGCAAAGAGGTAAGATAAAACAACTCTATCAAGTTTCATATTTAAATAGTTTGAAATTTTGTGCCTCACAGTAAAAAAATAATATTCTTGTTCACTTGCATTTCAAAATTTATTGAGTGGAAAAGTAAGAGGTTAAGTTAAAGTTACAGTGGGCATTTGTACATAAAAGCATAACTTTCTGTTTAGCTGTTTCAAAATAAAAAGTTGAAAATTGCTGTTGGATAGCACATGATTTCAAAATGACCATCATTGTCTGAAATGACAGATCTAAATTAACATAAGGAAATTCCCTTATTCTATTTTGCAACTTAAATATCCCAAATTTAATGGGATGAGGAAAGCCAAAAATAGTTCTCAAGAAAAAAGATTCAATAAGTATTGTTGAACAAAGGTGGTACAATTGATAAATTTGATGCACTTGTACACCAAGGGAAGGTTAAGGGGTTTCAGACCATGGGAATTAATATTTTCTTGGGGTTTTTCACATATTAAATAACATCAAGAACATTGAACTCCATTTAGAGGGAGTAAAATGGTGAGCTGATGATTAAGGATCATAGAACTAAGTTATAAAACAGCCTAAACTAAACATCTGTCTTCTATAAAGCAGGGCACCAAGTAGGCTCAAGTTCTTGAATCATGGTTATTTTTCAAGGTTAAGTTGGGTTTGTGAGGCTGCAACCCTCTGTACTAATGTGGTATGATGTCTGTGAGGTCTGAGAGATGAGAGCATGCGGGGATTTCTGACCCCTATGGCAATACAAATTGGGTCAATAACTGCCTCAAGATGGCTTTTAGCTATAGCAGCCTGGACTTTTGAGGCTAGAAGATGGATGATGTGAGTCCCTTCTCCAAAGCAAAACTACAATGCAGACTGGAGGTTGCTCCCCTCACTGCTAGCCTCCCCTGCTAGGAAATCAGGGTAATAGTTATGGGTACTTTGCTCCCTTTCTATGCTGCCCACCCCCCCCCCCCAGGTCTAAGTCTTACAAGGTTCCAGTTTCTCTCTTGCTGAGTTTTAGCAGGCTCTCAAGGCCACTCATCTCATAATGCATCCATACATCTGCTGCTTTGGTTCCTCTTTGTGCAGGTGGAGGCAAATGTTGGGAACTTCTAGTCAACCATCTAGAGACACTGGGATGAAAGACTTGGAAAAGATTTAAGAAGGATTTGATAGGGCAAAAATATGAAGGTTTATAGTAGAGAACTTAGACTAATGCAGCTCCAGATGGCCAAAGTAGGAGCAACATGTGTTCATGGCACACAAAAAGATTGGGATTTAACATAGAGAACTTGTAAGAATCTAGAGCTATCCACAGATAGAAAGTTTTGTGAAGAAGAAGTTGGATCTAAAGGGTTAAAAAATTCTTGCAAAGAAGAAATGATTGGTTTAATGAGTTTTAAGTCATAATGGTTCATTTCCATTTCCAAGGATGTGACCTGAGGTGTCAGTTTTTCTTCCTTGACCCTCAAGATGAAAATATCCTCAATCAGGAAAGTATAGGATCTGCCAAAAGACAAGTCTTTGGGTTTCTCTGACAAATTGTTTTTTTTTTTCTTCTATCCATGGGATTCTATAAAAACATAGGGCAAAGAAAAATGAGAAAAATACAGAAAAACTCCACACATCCTCTTTAAACAAAACCAATAGAAAAGCCAAGTAAACATTTTAGTCACCGTTTCTTTTCATGCGGTGAGAATTTGGTTAGCATAACCCCAAAAATTGTGACCCATGACCACATCTGTGAGGTCAAGCAACTGGAAGTCAACACCTGTGTAAATAAGGCTTTCCATAGCTAGAATTGTGTTCAAAGATAAAATAGACATGATCCCTTCCCTCATGGGACCTCTAGAGCAGAAAAGAGGCACAAATTCTTTTTGAAGGGTGATAAGAGGGGTGTACGTAAAGGATGTCAAAAGAGAGAAGTTCATCAAAGGAGAATCAAAAAAGGCAGAAAAGATCCAAGAGGTCGACTCCCAGGAGCACCTTGGTACCCTCAGCCATGCCTCATACCTAACATCCCTGCATGATTACTCCAATAACATTGGCTGAGTTTGGATCAATTTGCTTCCAAAGAAGATACCAGAAAATTCCTTAGACCAGATGACCTAATAGCACCTACTTCTTCCACTGAACATTTAAGGCCAGAGGGAGAGAGAGGAGTACTAAGTTGGGAAGATGTTATTTATGTGTGTTTCAGGGATCAGTGTAAAGAAGGAAGATCTACCACCCTGCTGGGAATGCAGTCTGAGCAAACAATTTTTAAAAACTAAAATTATTCTAGGTCAGAAAATTCAGACTGGCAGAATAAGGAGATTCACTGAAGCAAAGGAAAACTATGTCATTGAAACAATAGCAATACAAAATGTATCACCTGTCTCCCTCCAAACTTCTCAGGCTCTAGCCAATTATACCTGAATGTATTCATTTAATCAAGAGGTATGCAAAGCATTAGCAATGAATCAAAAGAGTTGGCTGTGACAAGTCTCTGGCCCTCAAGGCTAGATTTCAAATTGGGATATTTTGTTCCCTCAAACACAATGATCTCACAAAACCACCTGCCCATTGGTGAGGGCTTGGCAGTACAAGATTTTACAGCTTATACCTTAGCTCTAGCCCAAACACTAATACAGATGTAGCCACAATCCACTCTTTATTAAAGTCTTTTCCATTTAGGAAAATGAAGCCCAGGAGGACATGGAACATAAGATGGTTTTCTCCCAGAATTGGTTATTATTGTACAGAGTGATTCACCTGTATCACCAGAACTGCTCTGTAGATTTCACCAGGCTAAAAGGACACAGCTGCCTGCTTCTGTGAGAGTGACCTGCAACCATGGTTAAGTGCTAGGTACATGCAACACTCCACACTGTGCTAAGTGTTTCACATGCATCATACCCTTCAATCTTCCAAAAATCCTTGTGCAGCAATGATGACATCTCATAGAAGACGAAACAAAGTCTTGGAATGGATCAACAACCTGGTAGGTCCCACAATTGCTAAACAGGAGTTGACATACTAGTAGGAGAAAACATCTAATACGCAAGTAAATGTGAAATATGTTATATAGTAATGAATATTAACAGGACAATGAAACAAAATACAGCAATAAATGATAAGGAAAATACAAAGAAGAGAAAGAGGAATGGGAACAGGGTATTTCTATCCTTGATAGGGCAGTGGCTATCAATGCACGAAGAGGTATGGGGACAAGCCTTGCAGATATCTGGGGAAATATCATTATAGGCCAGAGCAATGATGACTGCAAAGTCTCCAAGGGGGAAGATGACTGATATATTGACACAGAGCAAAGAAGTGATATAGTTAGAGCAGAGCACTCCAGGAAGAGTCTAGAAGGGGAGTTCAGAGCTGAAGCAGGATCAAGCTAGCACAAACCTTGTAAATCACAGATGCAATTTGCATTTCATTCTAAATAATCAGAGAGACCATTGGGAGTTATTTGAGGGATAAATTACAATGAAGAGGCAGGATGAACAGATAGTAGGCTATTGTAATCTAGGGGAGAAAAACAGATGCTGCCATGATCTGAACGTTTGTGTCCCTCCAAAATTCATAGGTTGAAACCAAATCCCCAATGTGATGCATTAACAGTTGGGGCCTACTAGAGTTTGGATCCAGAATGTCCCCCAGAGGCCCAATTATAAAAGGTTTGGTCCGCCGCTTGGTATATCAGAAGGTGGTAGAAACCTTTAAGAGGTAAGGTCTAGTAGGAGGTTTTGGGTCTTTGGAGATAGGCCACTGAAGGGAATTGTGGGATTCAGGCTTTTCCTCTCTCACTTTCCAGCTGCTGTCAGGTGAGCAGATTCCTTTGCCATGTACTCCCATGAGGAGGTAACACCTCAGCTCAGGCCCAGAAGCAATGCACTCACTGACCATTAACTGAAACTTCCAAAGTGTAATACAAAATAAACCCTTCTTCCTTTTAAGTGTGTTATTGCAAATATTTGGTAGTTATGGAAAGCTGACAAACAGAGGCCTTTGGGAGATGACTAAGTCATGAACATAGAGTCTTTCTGAATAGAATTAAGCCCCTTATAAAACAGAACGGAGGGAGCTTGTCTACCCCTTGTTCCATCTATCAGTCAGGGAGTGGACCCTCACCAAATTCTGAATCTATGGGCACCTGATCTCTGACTTCCCAGCTCCCTGAAGCATGAGATATAAATTTATATTACTTATAAGCTATCCAATTTACAGCAATTTATCAGCCCCAAAAGTCTAAGATCACAGAACAGACAGGTAGTAGCAGCAAAGGCCACTCATTCTGGACATTTTATGCAGACAGAGATGAAAATATTTAGTGATTGCTTAGAAGTTAAGTACAATGGAAAACATGAGTCAAAGTTTACATTAAGGTTTCACAGCATATAGGAGTCGGCAAATACTTCCTTAACAAAACTACTATGGCACATGCTGTAAAATCAAGAATAAATGAATGGGATGCAATTAAACTAAAAAGTTTCTGCACAGCTAAAGATCTAGTCAAGAGCATCAAGAGAGAACCAACACAATGGGAGAAAACTTCCCTACTACACCTCGGACAGAGGGCTAATATCCAGAATATACAGGAAACTAAAGAAACTAAACACCAAAATCACAAATAATCCAATCAATAAATGGGCTAAAGAACTCAAAAGGAACTTCTCTCCAGTGGAAGTCCAGAAAGCCCATAAATATATGAGAAAATGCTCCACATCATTAGCTATAAGGGAAATGCAAATCAAAACTTCAATGAGATACCACCTCACTCCTGTTAGAGTGGCAAAAATGAAGAATACAAACGACGACAGATTCTGGAGGGGATGTGGGAAAAGAGGAACACTGTTACACTGCTGGTGGGACTGCAAACTGGTTCAGCCACTCTGGAAAGCAGTGTGGAGAATCCTCAAAAAATTAAGGATGGAACCACCTTATGACCCAGCTATCCCACTCCTGGGTATTTTCCCAAGAGTTAGAATCAGCATATTATAGTGATGTGGCTTCCTCAATGTTTATAGCAGCTCAATTTACTATAGCTAGACTATGGAACCAACCCAGGTGCCCCTCACTTGACAAGTGGATACAAAAACTTTGGTACATATATACAATGGAATACTACTCAGCCATTAGAGAAAACGATATTATGGCATTTGCAGCCAAATGGATGGAGATGGAAAGAATTATGCTTAGTGAAGTATCCCAATCTCAGAGACTCAAGGGCAGAATGGTTTCTCTCATCTGTGGATGCTAGAATAGGGTAGCAGTAGGGTAAACGCCTAACCTAACAATACTTCAAATTATATGACTCTCAGAGTAATAGGGGGATGGCTCCCTAGGATACTTGGAGGCATAGGGAGGGAGATGGGGAGGGAGAGGGTGTATGAAGAACTCATAGGAGACTGGAGAGTGGGAATATGGGGGAACCATCCCAGAAGCCAATGTCATTCCTCCACGAGATACCCATTTAACGCATGAGTTCTTCTGGGGGAAACTGCAACAGGTGAAAACCAAGGTGGTCATCCATGTTTTGGCATTACCCTGGATAACAAAGTATATATACATTGACTACTGTTGGATTGATAATGTTTCCTCCTCATTTGTATCTCTATATACTTCTAATAAAAATTTCTAAAAAAAAGGTTTCAGTTGAAGAACAGAAAGGATGAAGCTTCCATTCATTGTCATGGGGAAGTTAATGAAAGAAAGTAGGAATTGGTTGGATGATATGCGTTTGATAATGGAAGTTGCACTAAACATTTTAAGTCTAAGTGGGGAAAGTCAGTTAGTAGATGGATATGGGATTTTGGAATTAAATGAATGAGATTTTGGAATTAGGATTGGAGATATAAATTTTGAGATCATGTACCTGTAGAAAGATAATATTTAAATTCATGGGACTGAATGAGATCACATACGATGTCTATGAAAATTAAGAAAATAGATCTCAGAACTGAGTCCATGGGCCTAAGATTACATTAACTCACATGTTCATCATCAGGCCCATCTCTTCAGATGTATACCTACATTTCCCAGGACATACTTGTAACTTCCCTACTGAGCTGGAAGCACCATACAAATTAATTCCCAACTATGCTTTGCCCATTTTGTCAATGGATATCCTCACTTAACATATTAAAAAACTCAATTCGTGCGCGCACACCCTATCTCTCTGTTAAGAACTATTAGACATTACCTCTCTTATTGTGTATAGACAAGGTCAGGGCAATGGGACGAATCAGAGGAGGAGACTGAAAAGGGGAAACCAAGAGGTTCAGGGAAGACACTGTGGCCTAAAAACTAACAGAGACGTTTAAAGAGGAGAGAATGAAAAACACTATCAAATATTACCGACAAGAAGATTAAGACAATCTATTTGGGATGTATCTAAGGGAGAACAGGAACAAAAAAAACAAAAGGGAAAAGAGCCAAAGTGGTTGCACCAGTTTTAATACACTGGCTGTCTTCAAGGGACTTCTTACCACTCATTGCAAAAGAAAAAATAAAGAAATAAAAACCCTCCCTGGATATGGCTTTGCTGGAAAATGTCTACTCGTCCCTGAATTCTGACTTAACCCACACCCTCTCTGCCTAGACACAAGTCTCAACTTTAAATAATGTCCTGTTTTCCTCCTATTCTTCAGCCATTAATTACATGAACCCAATTACTCCCTAGCAGTAATCAAATTCCTCTAAGTCATTTATCTTAAAAGAGCTCCCTTTTCTGCATGCTGATTAATTTTATGTTTAGCACTAAGAAGCTGCTTTACTCTGAGATTATCTAGATTAAAATGTTACCTACAGCATTTTTTTCAGTCTTTCCTAGGAATTTACCAGCAATGTCAATCAAATCATATTCATTTGTTAAAAAGGAGAGTATATTCCTTTTTAGATTTTCATGGCAAATCATAATTCTTGATGAACATATTCTGGGCAAGACACAAAGCCTATCTGAATGCATAATGGGAGTTTGTTCTGCTATGTGGTTAATTCTTTTAGTAGCAATAAAATTCTTCATTAATGTCAAGTGGAATGTAGCACAATGACTTAAAAATAGTTTTAACTCACATTTTCCTCAAAACTTCATGTCTGTTAGGGTTATGTTTTTCTACTACATGGCATAATTAAGACTATACCTCAGTTGTTTATCCCTGACTTTGTTTTTCAAAATAGGAAACTGAGGCCCAAATTATGCAAAAAGATATGCATGATGGTAGAAAAGAGTGAGGCTCTGATAACAAACTGCCTGAATTAGAACTCTGCCTCCACTCTTCCTAGCTCTGTGACTTGGACCATTTTGCTTCTCATCCATTAAATGGGCACAGAAACATTGCTTAGCTCATAGAGTTGTGAAAATAAATGATATGACAAAGGCAAACTCTTTCATACGGTGCTCAGATCATAGTAAGTACTCAATAAATACCTTTTATTCTTATGTTGACTACACAAAAGCAGAGTTGGCTTATCATATTTTTCCCTTGCTGTTCTTTGCTCTGGGCCATTTTTTAAACCTGTCATAATAGCAGCCTATGTCATTCTGAAAAAATCACATCAAAGAATGAAAATGGAAATAAGAATTTGTGTGAACTCTATGCTTGATCCAGTGATGATTTAATTTCAGCCAGAGGAACATTTCTTCCACTCGCAGTTCATTACTCATTCAGGAGTCCTGATGGGACCTTCACAGGGCAAACGTCCTAGTGAGTTATCTGTGATGAGAACAATTGCTTGACAGGAGGTGGTGGAACTGCCACTGCTGATTGCAGTGTTCTCACAAGAGACATGGTGAGCACATCAGCAGGGTGGCCAGGTGAAGGGTGAGGGCTTAAAGACCCACAGCTTTTCTAATGGGGCCAGTGGCCTCATGCTCTGACCACTTTTCAGCACACTTTTCCTTTGGGAATTCTTCCCAAATTTGCTTCTGTGGAAATTTGTACCCTCCTTAACTATTTTGAACTCACACAAAGCATCTCCCTTGGGGCGGGGGGGTACTGGCCAGATTTGCAAGACTTGACTGTAAATGCTTGTTTTATCCTAGTTTTATTTAATTTATTTTTAGTTACTTCATATTTCTCCTTTTATATGAAAGGAAGGAAGTACCAGAACAAAGGAAATGAATTAGAAGAAAGTTTTTGACATAAATATAGAAGACAAAATGCCTTTTATGTCTCTAGTTATTACAGCATGGGCCATTTCTATTCAGGAACACAGAAGTCCCAGAGTTAACTTTGATGTAACAATCCTAAACTGAGCTAGAAAAAGCACCATGCATTTCCCAAACTTATTTCCTTGAAAGGAAGGCTTTCTCTGCAAGCCTTCCTTTGGCAGAGACACATCTGAGAAATTTGCAATATAAAACCCATTTTGAGATTTAAAAAGCATTTAATAGACTTTTTTAAACAGTGGTTTTAGCTTCACAGAAAAATTATGAAGGTACTACAAAGTTCCCATATGCTCCAAAACCTCTTCGCTCTATTATTGACTTGTCAGTACTGATAAAGAATCCTTGACCAAACTTTACTCAGGTTCCTCTACGTCCTCTTCTCAGCTAGGCTTTGACCCTGGACTTCAATATTGTCTTTGTCTGACCTGTATCACCCAGTTCAAACAGTTTAAATCAGTTTAGAGAGAATCCTCCACCCTTAAATGTAATTAAATTCCTTATTTCCAACCCTTCACCTCTGGTCACCCTAGCCTGCCTTCAAATATCCTGTCCAATCAGTGTAGCAATACCTCCTAACCTTGCAGTGATCACACTGGGCTACCTTGGATAATCCAGGATAATCTCCCCATCTAAATATCCTTAGCTTGCCACTTTTTGCAAAAGAGAACCTTTCCAAACAATGTAACACTTACAGGTTAAAAGGAAGCAATTTTTCAGCTTACCATCCCTTTCACTTTTAGTATACATCTGTTGATGATAATTTCAGTCACCAGTTGAAGCAGTAAAGACACATTTATTCAGTACTAACTACTGCAATAGGGAAGAGAGTCCAGTATGAACTGAATTCAACTCCAATTTGTGAAGTAACTGGGTATTTTTAAAAGAAAATGAGGAAGTAGGAGGGGAACATGTAGGCCTCCAACAGAGTCAGGGAAGCAGAAATGTATAAAAGGCAGAAAGGGGGCTGGTCATTGGGCTTGCTAACTGGCACTTACTGAACTTAGACTTTTGCTCTCCCACAGAGACTTGGAGACAGAGGCCCTATCTTCCAGTGCTGGATGAGACAAACAATAAATTCTTTTGAAGGCCTTGCTCTTTCCCAGATAAAAACTTAAGGGGACTGAAAATACCACCCTTTACACACAGCCTTGAGTTGTTAGAAATTATACTAGTGTTTGTTCAAGCCTCTTAATGGGTAGATCCAGTAGGCAGTGGATAAAATAATGTGTGCTAAAGTGTGCAGATTAAAGCCTAGTTGAAAAGAGGTATCAAAGGAGCCTGACCAAAGTTAATCAAGGAGTCTTTATCACATATATAGTAACATTGGGAATGTTAACCTGGACATCTATGGAAGCAACTTAATCAGCTATAGTACAGTGCTTATGTTTACTTTGCATTTAGTCTTACAGTTTCTATCACTTTCCAAGTACCTAGCTGAATTCCTTCCTTTTCTCTACTTTCAATGAGGTTGTTTCATATATGTTAGGGTTTGGCTTAAAGTCCCCCCCGCCCATAAAAAAATTCCTGTTTTTTGAGGCAGGAATGTTCAGAGGTAAAGCAATTGCATTGTGAGAGCTATACCTAATGAGTCCATCCTAGTTTGAGGCACTGAGTGGCAACTGTAGACAGGTGGGGCATGGTTGGAAGAGGTGGGCTGCTAAGGGTGTGCCCTGGAAGCGTGCATTTCCTTGTGGCCTCCTCCCTCTCCCTCTCCCTCCCTCCCTCCCTCTCTCTCTCTCTCTCTCTCTGCCTGCTTGATTCCATGAGGGGAGCAGCTTCCCTCCACCATGAGCTTTCTCCATCATGTGCTACCTCACATTGGGCCCAGAGCTACGGAGTTGGCCATCTGTGGACTGAGAGTTCTGAATCAGTGAGCTCCAGATAAACTTGTCACCTCTAAAATTGTTATTGTCAGGTATTTGGGTCACAGTAACACAAAAGCTGATTAAGTAATATCTTTGTGACAGTTAATTTCTCTGGCTAGAGACTGCATACTTCTCTGGGATCCTGATCTCCTATGTGATTTTTATTTGTTTGAATATACTAAAGTTCACTCTTTGTTCTCTAAAAATCTATGGTTTTTGACAAATGTGTGATATGTCAACCATACGATACAGTGTAGTTTCACCACAGTAAAAAATGCCCTGTGTTTCATGTATCGAACTCCCCCCACCTCCCCTTGGTCCCCTAGCAACCTAGCACTGCTTTTGTTACTATCACTAATTTAGCTTTACAGAACGTCATGCAATTGGAACCATACAGTGATAGCTTTACAGGCCGGCTGTTTTCACTTTGCAATATGCGTTTAAGTTCTATCCATGTCTCTTGGTACTCTGATAGCATATTTATTTTTATGACTGAAAAAATATTTCATTGTTTGGATACTGTTACTTATTCATGAATCATTGAAGGGCATCTTGATTATTTTCAATATTTGGTGACCATGAATAAAGCTGCTATACGCATTCATGTGTAAGTTTTTGTGCAGATATACACTTTCACACCACAAATATGATTGCTGGCTTGTTTGGGGAGACTATGTTTAATTCTGTAAGAAGCTGCCAAAAGGTCTTCCAAAGTGGAAGTGTCATTTTGCATTTCCATCAGCAATGAGTGAGAGTCCCTGTTGACCTGCATCTTCCCAGGCACTTGGTTCTGCCAGTTTATTTTGTATTGTAGTCATTCTAACAGGTATGTAGCAATATATTATTGTTATTTTAATTAAAAGTTTTCTTCTCTTTTTTACTTATTTTTATTGGTGCATCATAGTTGTACATAATAATGGCATATGTTGTCACATTTTCATAGAGACACACAATACAGCAATCAAATGTGGTCAATATTCCCTCAGCATCCTTCCCACCTCCCTCCTCCCATCCCCTGGTCCCTTGCCTCTCTTTCTGGGTCATACATTTTCCCTAAAATACCCAAGCATAGCAACATAATTCTTATACCTATGAAGAACATTTTTTTGCATACATGACAATGGTATATACAGTGACATACTTATAAATGCTTGGAGTGTACCTTGCTTTAACTCAGTTCCACTGTTTCCCTTTCTCTTTCCTTACTATCATGCCTTGTTCTTTTCAGGTACATTTGACAATAGGATTAAACATTTACATTTTTTTAAAGACATACAGTATATCTTATTCTGATTCAGTCTAATTCAGTCCCCAATATTCCCCCACCCTCTCTCCTTTCTCTTTCTTCTACTGGTCTTTCTGTTGTTTACTAAATGGCTTTTCGCCCCTTTGTGTCCAGTTGAACTATATAGTGATGAGATTCACTACATTATATTCATATTTGGATATGAGCAAATTTAAGTCTAATTCTTTCCATTAACTTTCCCTATGTCATTCCTTCTTTCTCCATTTTCTTCCCTTTGACTATTCCTGTGTTCTTTTCCTTATTTCATGTTAACGTCCACACATGAGAGAGAACATTCAACCTTTGTTTTTTCTCGGACTGGTTTATTTCACTTAGGTTGATATCCTCAATTTTATCCATTTGCCAGCAAATGACATAATGTCATTCATCCTTGTGGCTGAGAAATACCCTATTCTGTGTATATATCACAATTTCTTTATGCATTCACCAGTTGAACGTCACCTTGGTTGGTTCCACAGCTTAGCTATTGTGAATTGAGCTGCAATGAACATTGATATGGCTACCTCCGTGTAGTATGCTTCTTTTAGGTCCTTTGGATATACACCAAGGAGTGGGAAGGCTGGGTCAAATGGTGGATCCATTCAAAGTTTTTCTTCAGGAATCTCCAAACTGCTTTCCAGAGTGGTTGTACCAGGTTGCAGCTTCACCAACAATGTATAAGTGTATCCTTTTCCCCACATCCCTCCCAACGTTTGTTGTTCATATTCTTGATTATTGCCTTCTAACTGGAGTGAGGTGATATCTCAGCATAGTTTTAATTTGCACTTGTTGAGCATTTTTTCATGTATTTCATGACCATTTATATTTCTTCATTTGATAAGTGTCTACTTCTTTTGCCCATGTATTTATTTGCTGTTAAGATTTTTTTAAATTATTTGTATATGCTGGATATTAATGCTTTGTCTGAAGTGCAGGGAGCAAAAATTCTATCCTATTCTTTAGGTTCTCTCTTCAAGCTCTTAATTGTTTCCTTTGCTGTGAGGAAACTTTTTAATTTGATGTCATCCCATTTATTGATTTTTTCCTTTTACGGCTTATGCTTTGGGGGTCTTGTTTAGGAAGTGAATTCCTGAGCCAATATGTTGGAGTGCTGGGCCTACCTTTTCACAGTATTTCAAAGAACAAATGATGTTGTACATCTTTCCATATGCCATCTATGTATCTTCTTTGGCTAGATGTCTCTCAGACCTTTTGGCAAATTTTTATTCAAGTTGATTGCCTTAATATTAATGAATTTTAAGTGTTCTTCACATATTTTGGATACAAGTTCTGAGATACACACTTTAATGAAGTTCAACTTATGAATTTTTTCATGGATCATGATTTTTATGTTACACCTAAAATTTTATAATAACAAAACCCAAGATCATCTATATTTTCTCTTATGATAACTTCTAGCATTTTTGTAGTTTTACAATAAGTACTTATGGGCTGTGACTACCGTGAGTTAATTTTTTGAAAAGATTTAACGTCTGTATCTAGATTTAATTTTTTATTTCTAATTAACATATAATATTTGTACTTATTTACTGATTAAAGTGTTATAATTCAGTTCATGTATACTGTATACAATCATCAAACCTGTGAATTAGCATTTCCATCTCCTCAAATACCTATTATTTTGAAATGAATAATTAATCATCATAGACTGTAGTCTACTGTATTATAGATCAATTTCTTTTTTTTTTTTTTTTTTTTGCATGTAGATGTCTAATTGTTCTAGGTGCACTTGTTGAACTTTCCTTTCTCCATTGAGTTGCCTTTGTTGAAGATTAGCTCAATCTACTTTGTGGGTCTATTTCTGGGCTTTCTATCTGCCTCTTAATCTGTGTGTTTTATCTTTTCACCAACACCATACATCCTTCATTGCTATAGCTTGAAAGTAAGTCTTGAAATCAGTTATTATAAATTTTCCAACTCCATCATTCCTCTTCAGTATCATGTTGACTATTCCAGGTTGTTTGCCTTTCCATGTAAACTTATGAATCAGCCTTTTAATACCTACAAAACAGCTTGCTGGGACTACAAATTGCTTTAAATTTAAACATCATCTTGGGAAGAACTGAAATCTTAATGATATTGAGTCTTGTAATCTATGAACACAGAAACACTTGCCATTGATTCAAATATTTATTTTTTTTATTAGAGTCATGATTTTCTCCATATAGAGTTTATATTTCATTAGACTTATAGCTAAATATTTCTCCTTTGTGTTTTTGTGGTTGCTATTAAAATGGGACTTTAAAATTTCAAATCCAATTGTTCATCATTAGTGCAAGAAAGCAACTGAATTTTGCATACCAATCTTGCAATCTGTGACCTTGACTGTCAGTCAATTTTTCTTGATTCTATGGGGTTTCTAACACAGGTAATCATGCTATCTGCAATCAAAGATAGTTTTACTTCTTCCTTCCCTGTCTGATTATTTTTGTTTCCTTTATTTGCCTCATGGCCTGAGTTAGAACTTTCAGTGCAATGTTGAATAAGAATGGGGAGGGAATCTCTTGGTTGTTCTCATTGTAGGTGAAAAACATCCAGTTTCTCACTTCTCACGGGTAAGTATAATGCTAACTGTAGGATTTTTGTAGATCATCTTTGTTTTTTAAATTCTGTTTGCCAAATTATTTGATAATGAGATACTTTGTTTGAATAAGAGCTATAAATATTCACATAAAAATGGTGTTCTGTGGAACACAGGAAAAACTTCATAATAATAATGATTGTTCAGGAGTAATAGGTCAAGTTTACCTATGGGTAAAATGTGATTAATTCTAGGGAAAGATGAGAGAAAAATATTGGAATTATACTATTACTTGGCTTCCAAAACAATTTGAGCTCTACATGAATATATGGTATTTTGTAGCCATGGTTTCTAACCTATATGTTCATCTCATTCATTTATAAAATATTTATGTCTTCAGAATTAGCAAGTTATAGGGATATAGAGATAAATAAGGGGCCCTGTCCACCCATCCCTCAGGCTCAGGACATCGGTCCAGGTCATCGGGCGCCCAGGACATCCCAGAGCAGGAACCCATTGCCCTGAGCCACCCTGTTCACCTGTCCCACTGGCCCAGGTTTCCAGTCCCAGCATGCAGGTGCCCAGGACAGCACTGAGGAGGACCCTGTTGCCCAGAGACACCCTGTGCACCTACCTCACAGCCTAGGACTCCAGTCCAGGTGCAGCAAGCACCCAGATAAGCCCTGGAGAACCACTCTCCTGCCCAGAACTGCTCCATTCACCTTCCAGATGGGCTAATACTCTTGTCCCAGCTGGTAGTTGCCCAGGAAAACAAATGAGGACCAACCTGCATGGAGCTGCCCTGTAGTCCCAGCCAGCAGGTGCCCAGAACATCCCTGAGGAGGATTCCCCCCACCACGAGTTGCCCCACAGTCCCAGAACTCCGGTCCTGTGCCAGCAAGTGCCCAAGACAGCCCTGAGGAAGACCCTCTCATCTGGAACCACCCAGTCTGCCTGCCACTCAAGTCCCAGCCTGCCTGCCACTCAAGTCCCAGCCTGCAGGTACCCATGACACCCCTAATAAGTATCCCCCCAGGTGACCTACCTCCCCACTTTGCAGGCCCAGGACTCCACTAACAACAGAGCAGGTACCCAGAACACCTCAAGGACTCCTGCCTGGAGATGCCCAGCTACAGCACATATCCACCAGGTCTAGATATAACAGGCAGGTACCAGCCACCAAGGATCTCAGATCCCTCTGTGGCACACAGGCAAGCTCTTCCAGCCAGCCTCATGCCTCCAAGACACCAGGACATAGCAATGTACTCCCACTGCTGCACTTCAACAATCCAGCAGGCTGCCCCACACCCCCGACAGGTTACAGATCCATGCCCTGGAACTTAGATCCAAACATGCAATAAAATAAACCAGTAGGCAGGAGCAGCTTTCTGGAAGAAGGTAGTCATCAGAGTCATCTGACCTGACGCTTTGACCAGCAAGGAGAAGCAACTGAAAACCAGCCTTCCTTCAGCACAGGGAACCTCAATTCAAAGATCCAGAAGAAACTCTTCAAAAATGAGAAATCAATCCAGAAAAGGTTCACCTCAAACCCATAACTCCCCAGCCAAGGAGTCCATAGACAGGGAGTGGGATGGAAACCTAGAAAAAAATATCAATGATCTGATTACTAAAAGAAACAATGAACTAAAAGACAATTTAATGAAGTGACTAAGTGAGAAAACTCAAGAGATGAAAAACTCTATTATAAAAGAAAAACTGAAAAAGGAAATAATGTATCTGATATCTTCAGTCAATCACATCAGTGGAATGATAGAAAAATTTAATAATAGACTAACTTCTATAGAAAATAGAACCTCAGCTCATGAAGAAAGAAATTCTGACAATGAGGATAGTCTGAGTAAGCTTGAACACAAGGATGTGAAAGAAGAAAAATTCTGCATGAGCATAATTTTCAAAATATCTGGGAAGAAATCAGAAGAAACAATATAAGAGTAATTCAGATAAAAGAAGAAATCAAAATTTTAACAAATGGCATAAAGAACATGATCAAAGAAATAGCTAAAGAAAATTTCTCCCATATTAAAATAGACTCAAATATGATAATCCAGGAAGCTTGTAGAACACCCAAAAGGCCTAACCAAAAGAGAAGCTCTCCATGACACATCGTACGCAAATGACATATTAAATCATATGACAGGGAAATCAAGGAAAGAATTTTAAAAGTTGCAAGAGAGAAACACCAAATCACAATCAGAGGCAAACTAATAAGGAACATATCTGACTTTTCTACTCAGATACTAGAAGCAAGAAGATCCTGGAAGAAGATATTTCAATTTCTGAATGTCCACAACCTGCAGCCAAGAATACTACACCCAGCAGAACACAGCTTTAAAATTTAAGGGGAAATAAGAACACTTCAAGATAAGAACAAGTTTGCAGCATTCATGAATAGAAAATAAGCACTACAAAGAATTCTCAATGATAAATTCCAGATAGAAGAACATCCAATAATTTTCAAAACCCACAGAGGAAATTCAATAAAGGTACATGTTATCAATACACAACCAAGATAGCACAGAACTCACTAATAAAACACAATAACTATGAACCACAACCACATAACTATCCTAACACTGAATGTGAAAGGTCTCAACTCACCAATCAAAGGACATGGATTAGCAGACTGGATCAAAAAGACAGACTATTCAGCAAATCGTTCTGGACAAACTGAACAGCCACTTGCAGAAAACTGAAATTAGATCCTTATCTCTCATGTTGGACAAAAATCAAATCTAAATGGATCAAAGAACTAGGAGTGAAACCAGATACAGCTGCTAGAAGAAAAATTAGGACCTATACTCCAGTATATGGGAGTAGACATCTACTTTCTCAACAAGACTCCCAAAGTGAAAGAATTAAAGAATCAATGCGTAGGATGTAATTAAACTAAAATATTTTTGCTTAGGCAAGGAATTGGTCAAAACTGTCAAGAAAGAACCTACATAAGGGAAGATAATCATGGCCTGTGATTTCTTTGACAGAAGACTAATATCCAAAATTTATTTTAACTCATTAAACCAAATAAAAACACAAACAATCCTATTAATAAATGGGCCAGAGAACTAAACAGAAACTTCTCAACAGGAAATTGAGCAAGGCAATGAACACATGAGAAATTATTCTAAATCACTAGTAATCAAAGAAATGCAAATCAAGACTATATTAAGATTTCACCTCGCTCTACTCAGATGGTCAAAACTGAGGAATATAAACAATAACAGATTCTGGAGGGGTTGCAGGGAAATAGGAACACTAGCACACTGTTAGCAGAACTGCAGACTGGTATAGCTGTTCTGGATAGCAATATATAGACTCCTCAAAATATTAGGGATGGATCTATCATATGACCCAGGTATCCCTCTTCTAGGTATTTTTCCAGAAGAGCTAGAATCAGCACATTATAGTGACATACCAAAATCAATGTTCATAACTGCTCAATTTACAATTGCTAAATTATGGAATCAACCCAGATACCCATCACCGTATGAATGGATCCAAAATCTGTGGTACATTTACACAATGGAGTTCTACTCAACTATTAGAAACAATGATATTATAGATATTAGAAGTAAAAGGACAGCAATGGAAGAAATTGTGCTGAACAAAATTACCCAAACCCACAGATTCAAGGTCAAATTTTTTTCCTCATTTGTGGAAGCTAGAGCAAAATCCAGGATTGGGTGAACATTCAAGCTCATTTACTGTACTCACCAAAGTCAAAGCAACACATAATCTAGGGAAACAATAGATATGAAGTGGGGTGGTGAGGGAAGATGAAGGAGGAAGAGGAAAGGGAGGAATCTAGGAGAGAATCAATAATGTAGCTTCCTCTTTACTTCCTGTGAAGCCAAATAATACTTATGCAATCATTTCATTCGGGAAACATGATACATAATGTTTCCTCTCTCTCTCTCTCATGTATTATAAAAATATATACATATATATCATATATGATATAGATAAGGACATTTATATCTATTATATGGGGAAATATATAAGAGTCAAGAGACTGGGATGTGTGTGCTGTGGGGTGATTCTGGACTAGGATCAGGGGAATATAATATTGTTACTATACATGCATTTATGGTTGTACAATAACA
>PVKS010015764.1:0-45317 GCA_004027875.1 Aplodontia rufa
AAAAAAAAAAAGAAAAGAAAATAGCCCAGAGAAGGAAAAAAATCACCTAGACAAAGACTATGTTAGGTTGGATAAAGCTAGTAATACAAGAGTGGTATAAAAATGAGTCAAATCCTGTGTATATTTTGAAAGTAGAGCTAGTAGGAATTGTCGGTGGAATTGGATTTGAGGTATAAGAAAAAGAAAGGAGTTGAGGATTTTTCCAAAAGCTTGACCTGAGCAAGAAGGATGGAGTTTCCTTTTACAGAGAATGGAAGACTGTGGAAAGAGCTGACTTATAGATAAGATTAAGGGATCAATTTGGGGCAATGAAGTTTGAGATGTCTTAAATCAAATGTCAAGAAATGGACATATGAGCTGGACTTCAGAGAGGGAAAGAGATCTTGACTAAGATTAGGAAGTTAGCAGGATAAGTAAAGCTATGGTGGCAGATAAGATTTCTTAGGAAATGAGTCTATAAAAGATGAAAAGAAGATAGAAGATTAGGCAAGCCCAAGAACTTTTTAATGTTTAGAGGTCAGATAAGTAAGGTTAATAAGAGCAAAAATCTGATTGTAATGGCTTCAAGAGAGAATGTGAGACATATTATAATTTACCTGAAGGTATTTCTCCACAAATAAGAAAAAAACATTGTAATGTTGTGATATTATTTGTAGTAGTTATAGATATTGGAAATAATCTAAATGTTTATCCATGGAAAACTTTTTTTAAATTTTTTGACACCCGGGATTGAACCCAGTGACATTTAACTACTGAGCCACATCCTCAACCCTTTTAATTTTTTTTTATTTTGAGACACAGCCTTGTTAAGTTGCTGAGACTGGTTTTGAACTTAGAGTCCTCCTGCCTCAGTCTCCTGAGTCTCTGGGATCATGGGCATGCGCTACCACACCCAACCATGGAAAACTATCAGATATACTATGGTACATCTGCATAATGGATTACTACTTAATCATAAAAAATGAATGCAGATATTTTCTTAGATCTGATAAGAAATAATTTGCAATAAAAACTCGGCAGTGAACACTGTGAGTGTATAGATGATGGTGTATAAATACCATTCCCCACTAAAAGGAACTAGAACAGGGCTCTCAGAGAATTAACTGATTTTAAGTCTGGGGCAAGAAAAGTATAAAATAAGCCAGAAGCAGATCTTGTGCCATAATCAAGGAAGTGCACAGACCAATGGAAACATGGCAGAAGAACTTAGGAACTGGTTTAAAGGGGCTTCTGCTGAACAAATTAAGACAATTGGAACATTAGAAAGAATAATGAGGGACTGGAAAGGTGACTCAGTAGTGGAGCACTTCTCTGGCATGTGTGAGGTCTCAGCTTCAATCCCCAGAACCTCATACACAAATAAATAGAAGAAAAACAAAAACCAGATTAAAAAAATTTAATTAGCACTCTTTCTGTCTCTCACACTCTCTTTAAAACAAAACAAAACAAAATGATGGTAATGGACTATATACCATATTGAGTGAGAAACATTATCTATGAATCTATATTAACAAATAATAGCGGGTAAGACAGGAAGCCCTTCAAGAATCACTCCAGCAGGGGCTGGAGTGGTGATTCAGTGGTTACAGCACTTAGTTGGCATGTGAGAGGATGTGAGTTCGAACCCCAGCACCATATACACAACAAAGCAAAGTCAGAGAAATGAATCCCACATGAAAAAGTAAATAAAGTTGATTCTCTTTCTCTCTCTCTCACTGTCCCTCTCTCTTTAAAAAAAAAAAAGAAAAAAGAATAATACCAGCAGATAAATGTGTAGGCATAACAGGCATAACTGTTTTGCATCCTTCTAATAAGGTAAAAGGCTAATTGGGAGCAGCATAGTCACTTGATCTCAAAGTATCATCTTATAGTAATTACAGAGGAAATGAAATACCTTTACAATAGCAAGATCTGACATGTATCAGCTTAACCTAATGTAGCATCACAGTAGAATAAACTGACATTATTATACTTTGGAAGTGATGTTCACAGCATCACCTATGTAATCTTGCTCCCTTCTGCATTTTTAAAAAATGTAAATCTCATCATGATAAAAATAAACAGAAAGATATAAATCGTGGCACATTCTACATAAGTAATCTGGAATCTCCAGAAATGTCAGTATCATCACAAAAAAATATTAGTGGGAACTGTAAGAGAAATTGAAGAGACATAGCTAAGAGCAATGCATTGCTTTATTTGGATCCTATATCAAGAAAAAATATTGCTATAAGTAATATTTTGGGATAGTTAGGAAAATTTGGGGGCTGGAGTGGTGGCTCAGTGGTTACATGCCTGCCTGGCATGCACTAGTACACAAGTTCAAACCCCAGCACCACGTACACAATGAAGTCTCGGAGCAATGAAAGCCACATGAAAAGTTAAATAAAATTGATTCTCTCTTTCTTTCTCTCTCTAAAAAAAAGGAAAATTTGAATGTGGACTGCATATTAAATAATGAGAACTAAAACAATGTTACAATTTCCTGGGTGTAATAGTATATTGGGTTATGAAAAGGATATGCTTGTTCTTAGACATGCCAAAGTATTTAGGGGAAAAGTATAATGTCTGTAACTTACTTTGGGCGACTTCAGTCTCCCCCAGAAATGTATGTATGTGGACATAGGTACATATAGAAATAATCAAGTAAATGTGTCAAAATATTATTATAAATAATTGAGAGACTTAGGTGAGAAATATGAAATGCTTATTCTTAAAACTTTTTCAGTAGGATCAGAATTTTTCAAAATAAAATAGTCAAGTAAGTGATGAGAAAGAGAAAGGGAATGCAGAAATTAGAGATAATCAAATCTTTCTTATAAGGGCAAATTTTCCTGTAAGAACTGCAGAGAAGTGGAGCTGTAATGTGGGAAGGAATAGGGGAAGAGGTAGACTCAAAAGGTGGTTTGGTTTTGTTTTAGATAGGCTTTATTGTAGTGTGTTTTTTGTACTTAAAATGAGAATGACTCATTTTGCAGAGAGTGTGCAACAATGTTAGAGGAAAGAGACGATAAAATTGTTAGAGCTATGTCCTTATGTAGATAATAGTGGATGGGGCCTAGTTGGTTAGGAGAAGCTGGTCTCAAACATTTGGACTATGAATCCTTAACAGAGGAAAATATGGTAATAGAGGCAGAAGTTGCTATATGTGATGGTGGAGCACAGGGGAGTACTTTTCTTTTCTTTTTTTTTTTTTTAGAAAGGGGACAGTGAGAGAGAAAGAGAAAGAGAGAAGCAATTTTTATTTAGTTTTTCAAGTAACCTTCATTACTCAGACACTTTGTTGCGTACGTGGGTGCTGGGGTTTGAACTTGTGTACTCGTGCATGCGTGCATGCCAGGCAAGCGCCTTAACCACCAAGCCACTGCTCCAGCCCCAAGGGGAGTACTTTTCTAATGACTTTTATTTTCTCTGTGTACAGAGAGTGAGAATGGAGGAAAGGATGGAGCCTTGATGAGTAAAGCTGTAGTGTAAAATGGTTCTCTACAGAGGAGAAGAGTGAACAGATTTGTATGATGTAATAGCCGCACTAGGGGCCTTCTTGAGCTCTAGTATAGCATGTGCTTAGCATGCTCAAGGCCCTCCCCCTCCAAAATAAAACTATTATATACCAATGGCATAAGGGAATTAGACAAATAGGATTCTTGAAATTGAGGTTATAAGGAGTAATCTTAGTAATGCTAAGGTTCAAGTTATAACCATGAGTTGAAATTGCTATGTTAGGGTAAAGGACAAGGTCAGAAAGAGAAGTGGAAATAGAAATGAGTAAAAGAACACAAATTATGACAGGAGAAGTATTGGAGAGAGGGGCAGTGATACTAAGCTTCCATAAATGGCTATAACAAGGCATAAGAGAAAAAAGGGAGAATCATATGGTAGAACAATGAGGATTTAATTTTTAACTGCAGAAGTCAGTGGTTTTTGGTATATTTGCAGACTCGTACAGCCATCACCAAAACATTTTCTTCTTCAAATGAAGTTCATACCCATTAGCAATCAAACTCCTTTCACTTCTTTTTTCAGACCCTGGCAACCATTGTTTCTATGAATATATCTGTTCTGGCCATTTCATATAAATGACACCATATACTATATGGCCTTTTTTGTCTAGCTTCTTTCACTTAGCATAATATTTTCAGGATTATTCCATATTTTAGTATGCATCAATACTATGTTTCTTTTTATTAGCAAATAATATTCTATTGTGTGGATATACCACATTTTGTTTATCCATTTACTAGTTGATGAACATTGGGGTTGTTTCCTTCATTTGGCTATTATTAACAATGCTGCTGGGGCTGGAGCGGTGGCTCAGCGGTTTCAGCGCTTGCCTGGCAAGCACGAGGACCCAGGTTCAAACCCCAGCACCACATACACAACTAAGTGTTGGAGCAACTAAGGCCATGTGAAAAACTAAATAAAGTTGTTTCTCTCTTTCTCTGTCTCTCTCACTGTCCCTCTCTCTTTAAAAAAAAAAAAAAAAAAAAGACACCTTAAAAGTCTCTTTAAAAAAAAAAAAAAACAATGCTGCTGTGAACATTCATGTACAAAATTGTGCATAGACACGTTCTCAGTTCATAACAGGAATTTGAAATCAAGTTTTGCCTCACTTTTATCAACAGCATCATTCACTTATAAAGCTTCATGGTCTTAAATATCTCAACTTTTTTTTGTCAGAGAATAACCTATGCTGTCAGTGTTCCTCTTGGGTTCCCTCAGATTTCTTCCATTTTCCTGAACATTGAGCTCTCAATGCCTGGTAGCTGCGCCTCTTTGTTGGAGGGCTGCCCTTCAGATGCCAGAAAGAAATGAGAACCAAAAATGCTTGGAAATTTACATTCCAGTAGTAGCAGTCCCTAACCAAAGACTTATGAGATGGAATATGAATTGTTCATTTCTCTTTGCCCTCACTGGTACATTTTAGTTTGAACCTACACTGTACCAAATTCTCCGTAGGACTGAGCCAAAGTTAGCCATTTCTTATTTCCTGTAGGGTTTTGCTTTATGTCTCACCCTTGCTTTGCTGTCCTGCCTTCTTGATTTCATGTCCCTTGTTTTTCTTTGGAACTCTTCCTCAGAAATCTCTTTCACATTGATCGCTGTTCCAAGGTTTGCTTCTGAAGCCTATTTTATACAATTCTCAGAACTTCAACACATTATAAACAAAAATTAGAAGACAGGTATGTTTTTAGAGGAAGGTGAACTTTCAGCAGTGAGGAGTAACTGATAATCATAATAGCAAGAAAGGAAACAGAAGCACTATCAAAAGCAAACAAATAATGGAAAAATCACAATGATATGGGACTTGATTGGTCTTTTTAAAAATAAAATATAAATTATTTTATTATTGAGAAAGAAAGGGACAATTTTATTTATTTTCCATCTGGCCTTTGTTTCTCAGACACTTGGTTGTGTACATGGTGCTGGGGTTTGAAGCTGGGTCCTCGCACATGCCAGGCAAGCGCTATAACCACTAAACCCACCACTCCAGCCCTTAATTGGTCTTTATTTCTTAGTTCATGAGGTTATTGCCATGTAATAGTGTTTACAGTGATGACTTTGAATTACCAAAGAATTAAGTACTATCCAGAAAAAAGGCAAACATGTATAATACTTTCTTTTTAAGAGAGGGAGGGAGGGAGAGAGAGAGAGAGAGAATACCAATTTCATTTATTTAGTGTTTTTCAACTGGTTTTTGTTTTTCTGACACTTGGTTACGTATATGGTGCTAGGGTTTGAACTCAAGTCCTCACACATGCCAGGCAAGTGCTATAATCACTGAGCAAGCACTCCAGCCCCTGTATAATAAATTTTTAAAGTTTTGCATCAAAGTAAATATGAGAGATTGAATATATATTTGACACATTTCCCCATAACACTCCATTAAAATGTCAGTAGAAAGGGGGGGGGACCCTATAATCCTGTGAAGGCAAAAACAATGATAATATTGAAAGTTTGGAAAGTTGAAAGCTTAGTGCCTATTGTGAGATTGGGAGTTGGGGGGTGAGCCAATTTGTGCAGCAGAGCTTCAGGGAAACTCACAAAGCGGGAAGCATCAAGCAATACTCAAGACCAGGCATAGATAACTAAATAAATGGAAAATTGCCTAAAATCTAAGAAGGTTTTAGACCTGCTTTACTGCAGTAGAAGACTAGCATAGTTGAGTATGAGGTACTGTGAACTCAAGGACTTCAAGAGAATAACAATGACACATGTTTTCATAATGTTTCCTGTATTACAAAAAGTTGTGTAGCTGAGAGTTCCATTTACTAATCACTGAGGCTTCCATCTCCCTTCTTTAACTAGCAAAGACATGTATCCTATCCTCATTCCATTCCAGCTCTAAGTCCTCTAAGCAGAATAACAGATTGTTCTTCTTGGAAAAACCTACTTGAGAAAGGACTAAGGTAATTGTGGTTGGGGTAATATCCTCGTTTAATCAACCAAACCTCTGCCCCATTACTCTACAGCGAAACCTACAATTTGACAAAGCCCAGTCTAGAGACTCAGAATATCTAATTATACAGAACATCTAATTATCTTTTTTAGTACTTTGCTGATCTTTCTTCCAGTCTTTGCTTCTGAAGCTTGTTTTACACAATAGACCATATGAAAGGTCAGTCAAGAATAAGCAAACATTCAAGGAAAACATAACCAATACAAACAGAAAAAAGGAATTGGAAACACAAAATAGGGAGCAGCAGCAGAATACTTCAAACAAAACAAAACAAACCATTCATGTTCTCAGAGATGTTACATTCTATGAGACAGTAATGGGAGACTATAAAGAAGGAAAAATTAGAGAGCGGGTGGAAGGCTTTCAAAAAATAAATAGTGAGGTCTAGCAATATAGCTCAGTGATAGAATGCTTACTCAGCATATGTGAGATCCTGGGTTCAATCCCTAGTACCTAAAAAGAGAAAGGAGGGAGGGGAAAATAAATTTAAAAGACAGCGTTATAATTAGAACAGATTTTTTTTTTTTAAATGAAGCAGGATAATTGGAACATAAACTTTTTTGGGTGTACTAGGGATTGGATCCAGGGGTGTTGTACCACTATAGGCCCAGCCCTTTTTATTTTTTATTTTGAGACAGGGTATTACTAAATTGCTGCTGCTCACCTTGAACTTGAGATCCTCCTTCAGCTTCTAAGTAGCTGGGATTATAGACATGCACCACAACACCAAGTGGAACATAGATTTTAACCCATTAAGTCTCAAGTTTTCAATTTACATAGGATAATGGAATATAATGTGTTAGTGAAATTGCCTAGGACATAGGACGAAGAGATGAAAAACAGAAAATGGAAGATCCAGTCAATATCAAACAAATAGGAGTACAGAAAGAACATAGAAAATGAAGGAGAAGATAACCATGTAAAACAGCATACAAGGAAATTTCCCAAAACCAAAGGATGTGAGTTTCCAGATTAAAACAGTCTTCTGAATGTCAAATATAAGAAATGAAAAAGACCTATACCAAAGGCCATGGTAGTGAAATTTCAGAATATTGGGTATAGATGAAAGAAAGCAAAAGCTTCTTAAGAGACAAAACAAGTAGCACACAAAAATTGGAAATCCAAATAGCACCAAGCTTCTGAGCAACGTTGGAAGCTAGAGAACAGTAGATCAATGCCTTTAATGTGAGAGAATAATGTACGGCCTAGCGTTCTCGAGCCAGTAAACATCAATTGGATATCAGGCTAGACCAAGGACATTTTAATTTTTCAAGACTCAAAAATTTACTTTCCCTACCACACACTTATTAGAATTGCTAAAATGAAAGTATAAAAAAACAAACAAAAAAACAAAAAAACTGACAGCAACAATCCTGATAAGGATGCAGACCAACTTGTACTCTCAGATTGCTAATAGACATGGGAAATGATACAATTGCTTTGAAATTAATTGGTAGTTTCTTAAGTTAAACATACGCTTAGGACATAACAGTTCTACTTATTCCTATTTAGCCAAGAGAAAATGAAACATGTCCATGCCAAGCCCTATATGTCATCAAATGCTGGAAATAACCCCAAACATCCATCAGACAGTGAGACAATAAAGAATTGTACATGCAGTAACTTGGATGAATTTCAAATGTATAATGCTGAAAGTAGCCAGATACAGAGGGTATCAAGATAAGTACTTTGTGATTCATTTATGTGCCATTCTGAAAAAGGATAGTCTTTTAGGGACAGTAATCAGGTCAGTAATTGCTTCTGGGCTGGAGGTCAGGGAGAGGACTGACTAGAGAAGGGCACAGGGGAACTTTTCTAGAGTGATTAAAATGTTCTGAATCTTCATTATGGTGGTAGTTACAGTACTATTTGTTAAAACTTATTGAACTATACAGCTAAAAGATGAGTTTTTCAGTGTGTTATCTCAGTGAATCTTACATTGAAAGCAAGTTTGCCCTCTTGCCTCTTTCCAAAAACATTGAAAGATAGTCACCGTCAAAAGGAGTGAACTGGGCTGGAGTGGTGGCTCAGTGGTTCTGGCGCTTGCCTGGCATGCATGAGGATGTAAGTTCATACCCCAGTATCATGTATACAATTAAGTGTTAGAGCAACAAGGACCACATGATAAACTTAATAAAAATTGATTCTCTCTCTCTCTCTCTCTTTTTTTCTCTCTCTCTCTGTCCTTCTAGCTTTAAAAAAAATATATTAAGAGCACGAGAGAGAGAAACAGAGACTATGTATGTATTAGGAAAGTTCATGACTAAAAGAGTTAATACCAGATGAAATAGCTATAAGAGTGACAGTGATTGCCTCTGGGGACCAAGAATTAAGTTCAATAAACATGTTCTAAAAAATTTTATTTTAATTTTTGTTTTTGAGGTACTGGACATTGTGTTAGCCAAGCACTTTACCACTGAGCTACATCCCCAGCCCAAATAGACATTTTGAAGGTAAACACTTGGCCAGGTGCAGTGGTGCATACCTATAATCCCAGCCACTTGGGAGGCTGAGGCAGGAGAATTGCAAGTTCGAGGCCAGCCTTAGCAATTTAGTGAGATCTTATTTTAAGATCTCGCTCTCTCTGGCTCAGTGGTTCAGCACCTCTGGGTTCAAAACCTTGTACCAAAAAAGAAAGAAAGAAAAAACACTTAACAAATTGTGTGTGTTTGCATATACATGTATGTTTAAATAGTTACATTGCTAGTAAAGGAAATGGTTATTATTTTTAAAAATTTCAAGTCCTGGGGCTGGAATGGTGGCTTAGCAGTTACAGTGTTTGCCTGGCATGCACAAGGATGCGGGTTTGAACCCCAGCACCACGTACACAATCAAGTGTGTTGAAGCAATGAAAGCCACACGAAAAACTAAATAAAATTGATTCTCTTTTAAAAAAATTTTTTCAAGTCCTGATTGTCTGGATTCTGAAATAAACATAAAGAGGTCTATTCTTTTGTGGGAAGTTCTATATCCAGGTCTTCGATGCTGTTAAGTAGGAGAAAAGGGATATTGCTTCTTCGAAGAGAACCATGACTGGGAATGACAGACAGGTTCTGAGAAGTGGTTCACTTCAAAAAATTGATTTTATTCCATGGCTCTCCAAATATCATTTCCTGAGAGAGATAAAAGTTACATAAAGCAATTTCAATGTTGTTATTAGAAAAGTGAATATCATTGAAAAGGATAGTATGTACTTCAGTTCAAAAAATTTTTTTTCTATTCCAGTGTTCCTAGAATCCCATGGGCCTTTGCCATGACGGAAGTATGTGGCATGATTCTGTGCTATATTTGGCTCCTGGTTCTTCTTCTTCACAAGCACAGGTACCTTAAAATACTAGAAGTGTTTTGACTCTTTTGTGTTAGGTCATCATGCCTTGTCCCTCCCTTGCCTTTTCCTAGTTAATTTCCTTCTCTGTAAGTGTGACATTATAGTTATTAACAAAGGAAAATGTCTGGGATTTGATCAACAAAAGTGCCATCCTAAAATAGTACCTACACAGTAATACTGTTAACATATAATTATTATTTTTTTTAAGAAACAAATCGGAACTCTCACTTCCTATAGAAGAATAGAAACTCTTCCAAGGATAGTGTTTAGTTCAAATGTTTATTAAATGGGAGGCTCAGTGGTAGGGCACTTGCCTGGCATGCACAAGGATCCTATTTCGATCCCCAGCACCACATACACAAATAAGTAGAGGAAAACCAAAAACTAGATGAAAAAATAAAATTAATTATCTCTCTTTAAAAAAAAGTTTAAATGGAAGAAATTGTTCTCTATTGAGAGGAAGCCCATTTAAAAAGCAGAGTATTTTACATACCATGTACATCTATCTACCCAGTGTGGTTTACTTGAAATGGTATAGGAAGTTGCTAAATAGGAAAAATGCTTCTTTGGCACATTCCCTAAGAAATATAAAAAGAAAAATTTTTTGTTATTGTTATAAGAAGAAAGAAAGCATAATGGGAGGGAGGCTTCTTTGCTACTTTAATAGAAAATTACTTGATTTAAGTAAAAGGACCTAGTGAGGAAAAAAATTTAAAGAAGTTTAGAATTTGTGATTGTCTGCTGTCCATTGTCTTCAGAGTGCTGGAGAAGAATAAGGGCATTTTCTTGTAATTTTTGTTTCTCCTTAATAGGAAGTGCTGAAGATAACCACAGTGAGAGTTTTGCTTCCTAAAGCAGTTATTTCAGTGCTTTGAAGGTGAAAAGTAAGGTTGATGATTACTCTTCTCGTCACAGGTTATAATTGAGCCTCGTTCAGTATCATTTTATCCTGTTTTACAGCAATATTTTTAGTTCTGGCTTGCTTAAAACCTGAGGTGTTTAAAAACATGTACCGCTGTTGCTTTCTGATTACCTTTGTCTCAGAAGACTCCATGGATTCAAATTTATCCATTCTTCAAAGTATGAAAGAGTTTACCGTGTAAACTCTTGGTTTAACAAAGCATAGTAGTGGCTAGTCAGATGCAACTGGTAAAGTTTATTAGTCAAAACAGGTATTTCTCAAAGCATGGTTTTGGTATCACTTTGATTAGAATCATCTGGATGTTTGTTAAAATACAAACTCCTAGGCTTCATCCCAGTTATGCACACTAAAGTTTGAAATATACCTAGCCTTGTGTTCGTTGCCTTTTTTCAGGGAGAGAGAAGCATTTTCATCTCTTTCTTTCTTTGTTATTTATTTTTTTTGTGGTACTAGGGATTGAACCCAGGACCTCATGTGTGCTTCGGCAAGCTCTCCACCACTAAGCTAGCTACACCCTTAGCCTGAGAGGAGCATTTTGGAAATGTGTAAAGTAAAAGTTCCTGTCCCCAAGAATCTTTGTTTGGATTTAGGACATTTAAAAGAAATAATAGTAAAAATGATGTCACAGTGTGGTTTATGAATACCAGATTACAGTTTTTCAGTATTTTAATTTTAGATATACTTAATATGAAACAATATATATTTTTTTTATTTTAAAGAGAGAGGGAGAGAGTGAGAGACAGAGAGAGAATCATTTTTATTTATTTTTTCATCTGGCCTTTGTTTCTCCAACACTTTGTTGTGTGGTTCCAGCCCAGGTCCTTGTGTATGCCGGGCAAACACTCCAACTGCTGAGTCACTGCTCCAGACTGAAGCAGTATTTTAAATAAAAGTTTTCTATAGTTAGGAACAGTTAGAATGAATATCAACTACTGGTAAAATTCATATAACTAATTCACAAAAATTATCTAGAATCACAGGTGATTAATTTTACCTTTTATAAATAATCTGAGCAATTTATGAGTAACAGGACTACCAGTAAGCTTATTAGTGTTACTTCTGTTTTGCATAACTTGTACTTTTTCCTAGCCATATTTTACCATTTAAGATGATGCTCTTAGAATCAAGTTAGTACTATTCAGCATAGCAGGCACTTACCACATGTGGTTATTGAAATTTAAATTAATTAAAATGAGATAAAATTTAAAATTAAGTTCATCAATTATACTAGCTTCATTTCAAGAGCCACATATAGATAGCTTATTGTATAGTGTATTTATAAAACATTTCTGTCATTACATAGAATTCTGTAGGATAATGGTGCTTAGATGTTCTCTGAGGTTCCTGTCCTCTTAGAATCTAGTGATTTTTCTGCTTGCTTTCCCTTTAGGTAAACATTTGATGCCTGGGGTGTTTTGGTTTGTTTTCTTCTGATCTTTCCCCCTCTTTGGTCGCTCTGTTCACAGGTCAATCCTTCTGCGAAGGCTCTGTAGTCTGATGGGCACTGTATTCTTGCTTCGCTGCTTTACCATGTTTGTGACCTCCCTCTCCGTGCCAGGACAGCACCTACAATGTACTGGAAAGGTAGCCTGCTACCTTCTTTATCATTCTTTTTGTTCTTACTGGATTAATGGCACAATATATGTAGTAGGGCTAAGATTTTGCTTTTCCTATTAAAATGTGCTTTTGGGTATTCACAATACCTAATAAACTTCTAAAAGTAATTTGGTAAAAATCTTAAGCCAAACTGTCTCCCTTTATTTCTATCCATTGATACTTGTGCATGCTATGGAGCTATAGGAAATAGATTTCATTCAATTATCTTTTTCTCCAACATTTCCCCTTTTCCACTCCTCAGCATCTTACATGGCATACTCTGGTCCCTTTATTGTCCTCATCACTCCTTTTAAAAGACTGTTGCAGTTTGAGCATATCCCATTTAAAATATAGTACCCAGTACTCTAAACTCTGAGGTATACAAGTAATGATGGATTTTTAATTTTTTGTTTATATTTTATAGCTTATTGCTTTGGTGTACTGTAGATACATCATCTCTTCTTGTTAAACAGGGAGAAGAAATTATGCTGATAGGAACAAAAAAAAAAGAGAGAGAGAGAGTGGCGAATGTGTTTAAATAATCACCTGTACTTGATACGCAAAATCGATTGCTGTGATTGGTTAAATTTGGACCAAAGAAGCTATTATTCTGTTTTCTAGGCCTTCATGCCATAGTTCTGTGCTCCCAAATATTTAAATGTACATATTAATACCTTCTTGTTATATTAGTATCATTTGTAAAACAAAATTAGGTGTTAGTTCCTTTACTATATAATAGCTGACATACCAACTAGGAAGATTAAGCAGCCAAAGGAGATCAAGAGCTAAAAATAATGTTCTTGAGCTGAAGGGTAACTGACTTTCTTCTGGTATTAGGAATGTTTACATTGAACAGTAAGAAAGGGGTAGGGTGGGGCTGGAGTGGTAGCTCAGTGGTTGCAGCACTTTGCCTGGCATGTGAGAGGACCTGGGTTCAAACCCCAGCACCACGTACACAACAAAATCTTGGAGCAACAAGGGCCACATGAAAAACTAAATAAAACTGATTCTGTATTTTTCTCTTTCTCACTCTCCCTCTCTTTATTTTTATTTATTTATTTATTTATTTATTTTAAAGAGAGAAGGACAGTGAGAGAGAGAGGGAGAGACAGAATAAATTTTTATTAAGTTTTTCACGTGGCTTTCATTGCTCTGACACTTAGTTGTGTACGTGGGTGCTGGGGTTTGAACCCGTGTACTTGTGCATGCCAGGCAAGCACTGTAACCACCAAGCCACCGCTCCAGCCTCATTATCCCTCTCTTAAAAAAAAAAAAGAGAGAGAGAGAGATAGTGGTGCTGGTTGATGTGACTTACAAGTTAGCATAAAGGAAATACTTTGTTTTCTTTTTAAATACTTTTAAAGTAAAAACTGGGAGTTTTTTTAAATTTTTTAAATTTTTTCTTTTTTTAAGAGAGAGGGACAGTGAGAGACAAAGAAAGAGAAAAACAACTTTATATAGTTTTTCACATGGCCTTAGTTGCTCCAACACTCCGTTGTGTACGTGGTGCTGGGGTTTGAACCCGGGTCCTCGTGCTTGCCAGGCAAGCGCCGAAACCACTGAGCCACTGCTCCAGCCCCCATAGACCATTTTCAAGCTGAGTTCTTACACACTCACATAAGTTTATATAGCTGAATTATGGTTTTCTTTGTGTGTGGGGGGGGGGTTACCAGGTATTGAACCCAGGGTTGCTTAACCACTGAACAACATCCCTATCCCTTTTTATTTTTATTGTTTTTTTAAAGAGAGAATCAATTTTATTTAGTTTTTCATGTGGCCTTCATTGCTATGACACCTCGTTGTGTATGTGGTGTTGGGGTTCGAACCCATGTCCTCACTCATGCCAGGCAAGTGCCACAACTGCTAAGCCACAGCTCCAGCCTCTTATTTTTTTTATTTTGAGACAGGGTCTTGCTAAGTAGCTGAGACTGGATTTTAACTTGGAATTCTCCTGCCTTAGTTTCCTGAGCCACTGGGTTTACAGGTGTGCTCCACCATGCCTAGCTTTAGCCCATTTTTTATTTAATAGAATGTTAATTTGTTTTTTCTGAAAAAATACATATAAGTTATTCATCTTCATAACAGCTGCGTGGTATTCCAATATATGATTTTGTAGTCTCCAAATTATGTACATTTTGGTATTTCCAAATTTTGCTATTTATAAACAAAGCTATAGTAAACATTTTTATTTTTTTTTTTTAAGAGAAAGAGAGACAGAGAGAATCAGTTTTTATTTAGCTTTTCATGTGGCCTTTGTTGCTCTGACACTCAGTTGTGTACGTGGTGCTGGGGTTTGGACCTGCGTACTTGTGCATGCCAGGCAAGCGCTGTAACCACCAAACCACTGCTCCAGCCCTTATAGTAAACATTTTTGTACATCTGTGCTTTTGCACTTTAATTATATCCTTAAGATAAATTATTGGAGGCAGAATTGTGGAATTAAAGAATCTGCACGTTAAAAATTATGATAATTTAGGGCTGGAGCTGTGGCTCAGCGGTTTCGGCACTTGCCTGGCAAGCACGAGGACCCGGGTTTAAACCCCAGCACCATGTACACAGCTAAGTGTTGGAGCAACCAAAGCCATGTGAAAAACTAAATAAAGTTGTTTCTCTCTTTCTCTGACTCTCTCACTGTCTCTCTTTAAAAAGAAAATTATGATAATTTGTTTTTTCTTTCTAAAGAATGACATTGAGGATTCATTTATATTTACTTTTGATTTCCAGACACATTAACAATGTGTTCAGGAGGCTGAGGCAGGAGGATGGCAAGTTTGAGGCTACTCTGGGTAACTTGGTGTGACCCTGTCTCTAAAACTTTTTAAAAAGGGCTAGGGATGTGACTCGGTGGTAGAGGGCATGCCTAGCATGTTTAAAGCCCTGTGTTAGATCCCTGGTACCACACAACTAAAACCAGTATGTTCATCACTCAAAAAACATTTGCTAAAAAAAAAGTCATCAGAGTGGTACTCATTTTTCCTCATTTTATTTTGTTTCATATCTACACAGATTTACAGGCTTCTGTGTCAGACATCCTAGCTATTGTGCTCTAAAAATAAGTTCCTTTGGGTGTGGTGGCACATACTTATAAGTCCCAGTGGCTCAGTAGGCTAAGGCAGAAGGATCCCAAGTTCAAAGCCAGGCTCAAAAATTTTGCAACTTAGCGAGATCCTGCTGAAAATAAAAAAATAAAAAATGGGGTGAGGATGTAGTTCAGTAGCTAAGCACCCAAGTATTCAATCCCCAGTCCCAAAAATACATTAAAAAAAGAAAAAGAAAAAAGTTCCTTTTAATCCGTAGAAATTAAGAAATTCAAATTCTGTTTCGGAAATTAGATTAGAAAAGAAGAAACAACTAGAATGTAATTTATTATTTGTTTTAATAACTAGTGTAAAGTAGCATATGTTCCTTTGAAATAGATTTTGTAAAACAACATTAAATATTTTACCACAAAGTCAGAATAACTGTATATTGACTCATTCTTTGGCACTGTTCACACTTATGTCCGCATCTCTGAAATGCTTTTGTTTGTTTCATCAATTTATGGTCTTAAACAACTCCTTATTTCAGAGTTGTACATACACTGTAACCTGTGCCACAGCAACTGTAAACATTCTTTTGGCAAAGACTACAGTGTTGTATATGACTGTAGGTGGTCATGTCTAATAAAAGAAATAATCTTTCTAGCAAAAAAAGGGAAGTTAGTTTTTTACTATTACCAACATGTATGCACAGAAGTTTTCCTACTTTCTGGCCTACACTGCTTCTTAGTTTTTTTTTTTTTTTTTGCTGCCATTCTAATTAGTAAAAGGTAATATCTAATGTTTTTATGGTCTTATTTTTTATATTTAAATCTTTAACATATTATTTCCCATGGTCCTATACAGAATTGAAAGTTTGGGACATTCATGGGTTAATTTATTTTGGAATTGTTTCTATACATAGTGTGAAGTAAGTATAGAATAGTTTCCCCCAAGTAATAGGCTAATTGATTGGTAGAAATTCAAAAGAGAAAACATAAACCATAGGAAATATATTTCTTATTTTTAAATAATTATTAACACATAGTAATTGAACAAATTAATGGGATTCACTGTGATATTTGCATACGTGCCTACGTTGTGCATTGATCATGTCCACCAACCCTTCTTCAGTGCCTCCTTCACCAGCATCTTTCCATGTCCATAGTCATAGTAATCTCTGATTTACTTTTAGATCATCTCTTCTTCCTCTTCCTCTTCCTTCTTCCCCTTCCTCCTCCCTTCCTTCTTTCTCCCTCCTTCTTCCTCCTGCCTTTTTCCTCTTCCCTCCTTTCTCCTCCTTCCTTCTTTCTTCCTTCTCTTTTTTGTTTGTTTACACTTATAGAGAGAACACATGAGACTATCCTCTGTGGCTCATTTTGCTTAACATCATGGCCTCCAGTCTCATCCATTTTCTTGCAGATGACAGGAATTTATTCTTCTTTATGGCTGAATATTCCTCTGTTGTGTGTGTGTGTGTGTGTGTGTGTATGCCATATTTTTAAAATCTGTTTATTTGTTGATGGGCTTCTAAATTGATTCCATATCTTAGCCATTATGGGCAGGGCACAGAGTTGCATGCCTGTAATCCCAGCTCTTCTGGAGGCTGAGGCAAGTGAATCAGAAGTTCAAGGCCAGTGTGGACAATTTAGCGGTGGCTCAGGGATTTCAGCGCTTGCCTTGCATGTGCAGGGATGTGGGTTCAAACCCCAGCATCACGTGCACAAAAGTGTCAGAACAACGAAAGCTAAATGAAAAACCAAATAAAATTGATTCTCTTTCTCTGTGTCTCAATGTCCCTTTCTTTTATTTAAAAAAATAAAATAAAGAAAGGGCTGTGCATGTAGCTAATTTGCTCATTTTTTAGTTGGATCTCTAGGGGTTTTTTGTTAAGCTTTTTATTTCTTTGTGTATTTATATATTATTCCTTTATAAATCTGAAAACAGATCAGTAATACAGCAAATATTTTCTTCCATTCTGTAGATTGTCTGTTCTTTGTTAATTTGTTTCCTTTGCTGAACAGACGCTTGTTTGTGTGTTTGAAGTAACCTTATTTGTCACATTTTTTTTGCCTTTGTTTCCTGTATTTTTGCAGGCCTAACCTGAAAATCACTGCCTGCCCAAGTGTCTTAGTGTTTCTTCTTTTCCTCTAGTAGTTGCAGAGTTTCAGGTCTTATATTAAGGTGTTTAGTTGAGTTGTGCATGTGGTGCAAGACAGAGATCAAGCTTCAATATTACACATATGGATGTCTAGTTTAAACAGCACCATTTCTTGAAGAGGCTGTCCTTTCATTGCTGTGTGTTTTCCAACAATCTACATTGTTGTATAGATGTGTGGATTTATTTCTGGGTTCTCTATTCTGTTGCAGTGGCCTCTTGTGTTGGTTTTCATGCCAACACTATGCTATTTTCTTGTCATTATGGCTATGTAGTAACTTCTTGAAATCAAGTATTATGATGTGTTCACTTTGCTTTGGCTCCGGCTGGAGCAGTGGCTCAATGGTTACAGCATTTGCCTGGTGTGCACAAGTACGCAGGTTCGAATCCTAGCACCATGTACACAACGAAGTGTCAGAGCAACAAAAAACCAAATAAAATTGATTCTCTCTCTCACTCTCTCAATGTCCCTCTCTCTTTAAAACAAAAAAAAAGAGAGAGAAAGAAAGTTTGCTTTGGCTCTTTGGGATCTGTTGTGCTTCCATATAAAATTTAGGATTGTTTTTATTCTGTGAAGAATGTCATTGGTATTTTGGTGAGAATTGTATTGAATTTATACATCACTTTGGGTAATATAGACTTTAGCAATATTAATTCTTCCAGTCCATGAACATGAGAGGACTTTCCACCTTTTAATGTCTTTATTTTCTTTCTTCAGTATTTTGTAGTTTTCATTGTAGAGGTCATTCACATCCTTAGTTAAGTTTACTCCTATGTATGTATGTATGTGTGTGTGTATATATTTTGGGGGGCTATCATGAGTGGGATTGCTTTCATGATTTCTTTCTCAGTAAATTCATTATCATTGTATGGGAATGCTACTCATTTTTGTATGTTGGTTTTGTATCCTACAACTTTACTAAATTTGTCAGTTCTAATCTTTAGGTTTTTCTACGTATAGAATCAATCATATCTGCAAACAGGGATAATTAGACTTCCTCTTTTCCTATTTATTTGCATTTTATTTTTTTTATCTTAATTGCTCTGGCTAAAATTTCTAGCACTGTGCTGAATAAGAGCAGTGAGAGTGGACACCTGATATACTTTTCAGTTTTTCCCCATTATTATGTTGGCTACAGGTTTGTATATAGCTTTTATTATGTTGAGGTCTGATCCTCCTGTACCTAATTTTTTCATCCCATATCATGAAGGGATGTTGAACTTTATTAAATGTGGTTCCCACATCTATTGGAATGATCATTTGGATTTTATCCTTCATTTTCTTTGTGATGTATTACTTTTATTGGTTTGCATATGTTGAACCATCCTTGCATGCCTGGAATAAAATGGTCTTGATTGTTGTATAATCTTTTTGATGTGCTATTAATATTAAATTCAATTTACAAGTATTTTGTAAAGGATTTTTGCATCTATGTTCATCAGGATCAGTGGTCTGCAGAGTTTGTATGTGTGTCCTTGTTAGGTTTTGGTACCTCAGAATGAGTTTAAAAGAGTTTCCTCCTTTTAAATTCTGTGGAATAGTTAACATTAATGTTAGTTCCTCTTTAAAAGTTTGATAAAATTCAGCAGTGAAGCCATCCAGTCCTGGACTTTCTTTGTTGGGAGACATTTTTTAAAGGATTCAGTCCCATTATTTGTTATTGATCTGTTCAGCTATTTTGGCCTCTTGGTTCAATTTGGATATAGATAATAGAAGTCCAGAAATTTGTCCATTATTATTTCTTGCCTTCTATTAATTTGGGGCATAGTTTGTTCTTTTTGAGGACCTTAAGATGTATTATTAGGTTGTACCCTTTAAATCTTCCTTTTTTTTCTTTTTCTTTCTTTCTTTCTTTTTTTTTTTTTGAGAGAGAGAAAGAGTCAGTTTAATTTATTTTTTCATTTGGCTTTTGTTTTTCTGACACTTAATTGTGTATGTGGTGCCGAGGTTGGAACCCAGGCAAGTGCTATACTGCTAAGCCACGTCTCCAGCCTCTCTTTATTTATTTATTCATTTGTTTTTATTTTTTTCATGTGAGCACTTATCACGGTAGACCTTTGTCATAGTACTGTTTTTACAGTATCCCAGAGGTTTTAGTGTGTTGTGTTTCCATTTTTGTGTGTTTAAAGGAATTCTTAAATTTCCCTTCTGACTTCTTTAGTGACCCATTGTTTGTTCAAAAGTATGTTGTTCGGTCTCCATCTGTTGTATATTAAGTTTCTTTTGCTGTTGATTTCTAGTTGGAATCTGTTGTGATCATAAAAGATATGGGATATGATGTCAATTTTTTAAAAAATTTGTTAAGACTTCTTATGTGCCCTAATATATATTGTCTATTCTAGAAAAAGTTCTACACACCATTTAAACGAATGTATGTTTTGCAGCCACTGGGTAGCATGTTCTATAAATGTCTGTTAAGTCCATTTGATCTACATTGTAGTTTTTTTTTCTTTTTTTTTTTTAAAGAGAAAGAGACGGAATCAATTTTATTTAGTTTTTCATGTGATTTTTATTGCTCAGACACTTCGTTGTGTATGTGGTACTAGGGTTTGAACCTGCGTACTTGTGCATGCCAGGCAAGCACATAACCCTTGAGCCAACTACATTGTAGTTTAATTCTAGTATTTCTTTGTCATTATTTTGTGGGGGAAGTCTGGATGATCTGTCCATTGGTAAGAGTAGGGTATTGAAATTGCCAACTTTTATTGTATTGAAACTCTCTCTCCGTAATAGTGTTTGTTTTATAAAATTGGATAGATGCTTCATTATTAGGGAGATAAGTTTTTTGTTTGTTTGTTTGTTTGTTTGTTTTGGTACTGGTGAATGAACCCAGGGATGCTTTACCACTGAGCTACATCCCCAGTTCATTTTATTTTTATTTTGAGATAAGTTCTCACTAAGTTGTTGAGGTTCTCTGTAAATTGCTGCTGAGGCTGGCCTTGTTGGAATCATCCTGCTTCAGCCTCTCTGGTTGTTGGAAATATAGACATAGATGTACATAGATTTATAATTATTCATTTTTTTCATAAATTGATCTCTCAGTCATTACATAACAACCTTCTTTGTCTGTTTTTACTGTTTCTGCATTAAAGTATATTCTTAAAAATATAAATACAGCTATTCCTGCTTGCTTTAGGATTGTATTTGCTTGAAACATCCTTTCTCATCCTTTCACTTCCAGTCTGTGTGTGTCCTTACTGGAGACCTGAGTTTCTGGTAGGTAATATATTGTTGGGTTTTGTTTTTTAATCCATTCAGCCAATCTTTTAACTAGAAGATTAAGGCTGCTTACACTCAGAGTTATCATGGTTTGATGGTTTACTATATTGATAATGTTTGATTCTCTTCTATTCCTCATCTGTGTATCTTCTCTTCTAGTGGGATTTATATTTTCACATGCTATTATGATGGTAGTTCTATTTCTTTTCACTTCTGAATATAGTATTCCCTTAGTCATCTTTTGTAATTCGGGTCTGGTGGTCATAAATTCTCTTAGTTTTTTCTTATTTGGGGGGAAGAAAAATTAAAAATTTCTTTATTTCTGCTTTGATTCTGAATGTTAGCTTGCTGGGAACAGTAATCTTTTTTATTAGTTGAATATGGATTTACAATTGAGGGGGAATCATTATCAAACAATCAAGAACAAATGTATATTTACCTAGTTAGCCAAAGCTGATTCCATGTCATGGTTTACCCTCTTGGGTTCCCCGTGGTTCTTTGTTTCCCCCAAAAGAACCCCTGTGGTAAATGGACTTCTCATGAAGGTCAGAGATCTCCTTCTCAGTTGATTCCCCCATACTCCCTCCCTCCAGTCTCCTAGATATCCTTCCTAATCCCTACCCCTTCCTTGCCCTCCTCCCAACGTCTCCAGGTATCCTAGGCAAGATTCCCCCTGTTTGCGTAAAAATTCATACATGCTGAGGTTATTATTAGCTTAGCCATCTAACAGACTGTTTCCGGTTGTATTCTAGCTTCCACAAATGAGAGAAAACATTCAGCCCTTGAGTCTCTGAAATTGGGGTACTTCACTTAGCATAATTTTTTCTATCTCTATCCATTTGGCTTCAAAAGCCATAATATCATTTTCTCTAATGGCCGAATAGTATTCCATTGTATATATGTACCAAAGTTTTTTAATCCATTCGTCCAGTGCGGGGCATCTGGGTTGCTTCCATAGTCTAGCTATAGTGAATTGAGCTGCTGTAAATGTTGATGAAGCCGTATCTCTATAATATGCTCATTCTAACTCTTTTGGGAAAATACCCAGGAGTGGGATAGCTGGGTAATAAGGTGGTTCCATCCCTAATTTTTTGAGGAGTCTCCACACTGCACTCCAGAGTGGCTGAACCGATTTGCAGTCCCACCAGCAATGTGACAGTGTTCCTCTTTTCCCACAGCCCCTCCAACATCCGTTGTTTTTCGTATTCTTCATTTTTGCCACTCTAACAGGAGTGAGGTGGAATCTCATTGAAGTTTTGATTTGCATTTCTCTTATTGCTAATGATGTAGAGCATTTTCTCATATATTTATGGGCTTTCTGGACTTCCTCTGGTGAGAAGTTTCTTTTTAGATCTGTAGCCCATTCTTGATTGGATTATTTGTGTGGGTGGAGTGATCTTGGTTGGCGGTAAAGTTGTATTTTTTTTCAGGACTTCAGATACATCATTTCATGCCCTCTTGGACATTAGGATTTCTGTTGAGAAATGTTAGTCTAAAGGAGTTGCCCTTAAATGTGATTTCCTATTTTCCTGTTGTAGGTTTTAAAATTGTATGTTCTGTTTTGACAGTTAGACTCTAATATATCATGGTGAAGATCTTTTCTGGTCATGTCTTTTCTGTAGGTTTCCAATACCTAGATATTGAAGTCTTTCCTGAGATTAGGGAAGTTTCCTGCTATTGGATGGGTTTTCTGTTCTCCTAATCTTTATTTCTTACCCCTTCGATAACACCAACAATACAGACATTTGAATATTTTAATGATATTCTAAAGGTCTGTATACTCTTTTCATTCGTTCATGTTTTTTCTTTATTTCTGTCAGAAAATGATAATTCAAAAAATCTGTTTTCAAGTTCCATTGTTATCTCTCTGCTTAATCTAGTCCATTATTGAGGCTTTCAACTGAATGCTTTAATCTATAGAGTTTTCATTTCCAAGATTTCTGATTGGTTATTTTCCAGAATCTCTGTGTCCTTGCTGAATTTCTCATTCATATCATGCATTGTCTTCCTACTTTCATTTAACTATCATATTCTCTTAGATCTCATTTAACTTTTTAAAAGTCTTCTGAAATCTTTTCTAGATTTCATCCACTTTGATATCTTTGGAATCTGTTACTAGACATTTATAAAGTTTAGGAGGTATCACATTACCCCATTTTTCCATATTTCTTGGGTTCCCATGTTGAGGTTTGTTCATTTGGTGAAATGTATATATCTCTACTATTTTTATGGGATAGCCTTGTTATTGTAAGCAGCTTACTCCTAAAGAAGTATCTTGGTTTCAATTTGTTATGCAAGTTTGAGTTTCTTTCCAGCTAGGTAGCATAGTTTAATCTCCCTGTAGCTTTTTTGACTGTGATTAGTGAGTTTGGACACATTTACATATCAGAGTGGAAAGAACCACTGTCTCTGCAGGTCATTCAATAGTGGGATACTAGCAGTTCAGACAGGTGTGGTATAGGTAGCAGAGTATGTGAGGTATACCCTGTGTAATTTCTTTAGTGGAATTGTGGCCATTATCAGATGATGGAGATTACCTCATGCACTGCTAAAGTTGGCTCTGTTACTCAGAAGGATCTGGTACTGGCTGCTGCAGTAGTGATGAAGGAGGTCCTGAAGCACTTGTCCTCTGATTATGCCCTGGTGCAGGTTCAGGTGCTTCACATGGAGAAATGGGGGCAAGAATCACAGCACTGCTCTGTCACACTCCCCAGTTTGTCAGTAGTGCACAATCAGACAAAGTAAGGGAATGATTAATGCAGGGGATCTGCACAAAGGCAGCTGTAGGAAGAAAAGTTGTGTTAACCCTGTCTATTACTACTGTGGGCATGCCAGCCCAGGAACTGAACTTCAGAAACCCCCTGTAGGGAAGTTTTAAATTGTTTGTTTTTCTTCTGAAGTTCTGATAATTTCAGTTTCTGAAATAAACTGATAATAAATTAAAAGGAGAAAAGACATACACATTTACACAATGTGCAGAAGTGCAGGAACATACACAAAGAATGAGACTTGGTCAGATGGTCAAAGTTTAGATCTTGCATTACACAAAGGATTAGGGGTTTAAGGTTCCCAGAGAGGGTAGGTATGGTAATATAGCTCATGGGAGGGAGGTTCAAGAGAATTACATGGTCATCATGTAATTCTGTCTTTTTTTTTTTTTTTTTAAAGAGTGTGTGTGTGGTGCTGGGGTTTGAACTTACATACTTGCTCATGTTGGGCAAGCGTCGAGCCTCCACTCCACCCCCGAGTTGGATTGCTTTTTTTTTTAAGAAGGAGGGGAAGTGAGAGAGAAAGAATACATTTTATTTAGTTTTTCATGTGGCTTTCGTTGCTCCAACACTTCGTTGTGTCTGTGGTGCCGGTGTTTGAACTTACGTACTTAAGCATGCCAAATAAGTGCCGTAACCACTGAGCCACTGCGCTAGCCCCTGGATTGCTTTTTGAAGTTTAGATGTGGGAATTGGAATTGGCTTTGCCTGCCGACAACAGGAAATTTAAAATGTCTATGGTGTAATAACCACATGATGATTTATTATCTCTTGTAAAAAGATATCTGGAACTATATACTCCAGGTCTGGTATGATAATGTTATGGAATCATCCAAAACCCATGTTTCTTCTGTCTTCTACTGTGCTGTACTAACCCTTGGCTTGCATTCTCAAGGCTACTATATGGTCCAGGATGACTACTAAAGCTTGAAGTATCTTGTCTGAGTTATAGGCTAGAAGAAAAGGTGAGATGGTAGAGAAGATTTCTCTAAGCTCTCATCTCTTTCTGATATGAATAGCCTTCATAGCAGTCCTTTACATTACTGCTTATATCTTATTGTATTCAAGGTCACATAGCCAATACCTCTCTGGAGGCCGGGAAATGCAGTGTTCTGGCTAAGTTCTTGGCCACATCAGTATATTTGAGTTCTGTTACTGGTGAAGGGGAAAATGGATATTGAGTGGTAGGGTAGCCTTTGATCTCTGCTGTAGGCAGATCTTTTTTCTTTTCTTTTTTTTTTTTTTTTTAAGGTGGTACTGGAGATTGAACTCAGGGCATCTCACAAGCTAGGCAGTTGCCCACCACTGAGCTACACACCCTCAGCCCTGTAGCCTATTTTTAAGACAAGAATAACTAAGTAAATACTACTTGTGATATAGTAGTAAAAGTTTGGAGATTTGGCTGGACTGGTTGCTCAGTGGTAGAGCATTTGCCTGGCATGCTTAAGGACCTAGGTTTAAATCCCAGCACCACATACACAACTTATGTGTCAGAGGAACAAAAACCAAATGAAAATCTAAATAAAATTGATCCTCTCTCTCTCTTTTTCCCTCCTCTTCTCCCTCTCCCTCTCTCTTAAGAAAACAAACAAACAAACAAAATAATAATAAAAAAAGAAAAAAAAAAAACAACCAGAAACAGGCTAGAGTGGTGGCACTTGCCTGGCGGGTATGCGGGTTCAAATCCCAGCACCACACATACACAGTGAAGTGTCCAAGGAATGAAAGTCACATGAAAAACTAAATAAAAATTGCTTCTTTCTTTCTCTCTCTCTCACTGTCCCCTCTTGCTTTAAAAAAAAAAAAAAAAGATTGAAGATTAGCTAATCAGGAAGCTGAGGCAGGAGGATTACAGGTTTGAGACCAGGCTGGGAAACTTAGGGATACTCTGTCTCAAAATAAAATAATAAAAACGGCTGGGGATATAGCTCAGTTCTAGAATACCCTCATTTTAATCTCCAGTACTACCTGCGCACGTCCCCATCCCTGTTTGCCACCCCCCACCACCAGAAAAAGTAAAAGGACAGCGCTAAGGGGAATAAAAAAATAGTGTGGTGTAAGTATAGTGAAGCTTTGAAACCAACCATTCTTGAGGTCTGCCTGGAATTAATTGCATTGGGGCCTTGTTGCTTTTGCTTATTTCTTATTTCAGAGTTGTCCCTCATTTAAATTTCAGCAGCAGTGGATGTTGGGAAGCTCTTCCCTTCGTAAGTATTTGAAGCACTAATTCATAGTTTTCTTTGTAGATATACGGCAGTGTGTGGGAAAAACTACACCGGGCCTTTGCCATTTGGAGTGGATTTGGTATGACCCTGACTGGCGTTCACACTTGTGGAGACTATATGTTTAGTGGCCACACAGTCGTTCTAACTATGCTGAATTTCTTTGTTACTGAATGTAAGTATCTATCTTGTGCATTTATGCATGTTAGATAACTACCAGAGGCTGTAGAAAGGATATAAAGTCCTTGTAGAATAAGTGAAACAGCCTGGCTTAAGAAATGTGTGACTAAGCAGCATTGGAGGGAATGCAGTTTTAAAATGATCTTTCTGTCCTTTTCCTAGATACACCAAGAAGTTGGAATTTCTTGCACACTTTATCCTGGGTTCTTAACCTCTTTGGAATTTTCTTCATCTTGGCTGCCCATGAACATTATTCTATTGATGTGTTTATTGCCTTTTATATCACAACAAGACTTTTTTTGTACTACCATACTCTGGCCAATACCAGAGCATATCAACAAAGTAGGAGAGCAAGAATTTGGTTTCCCATGTTTTCTTTTTTTGAATGCAACGTTAATGGCACAGTACCTAATGAATATTGTTGGCCATTTTCAAAACCAGCAATAATGAAAAGACTAATTGGATGAAGACTGTATCTTTGTAATGAGTTTGTGATTTAAATATACAGTAGTTGTTGAAAATGAATAATTTTGCTTTCTTCTAGGTTGTTCCTGGATATGTTGCATTTTGGCTTACATGTTGATAGGGTTCCCTGTTCTGAGCAAGGCTATGATTATAAATAACCAGAAAAAACAATCAAGAGCCCTTACCTGTTTGAACAGAAAGATTGAATAGATTTTTTTTTCTGCCCCTTCACTTTAGGGAGACTCAGTGTTTGATTGGAGTCAGACTGTTTCTGTTACTTGTTGAGTATTTGCTTATTGAACATGAGCAAATCGACTTAGGTGGTTAGCTGGTTGAAAGATACTTACTGATTTCCAGTAGGACTCTAGTCAAGAAATAATATTTTTAAGCTTCCTTTTCTCTTCTAAAGAAAAAAGCTTACCAAGCAAACAATATTTGCTCTTTGAACTAATTCCTTTGTTATTCTCGAAAGTGATTTTTTACTGATCTTTTTTGCCTTCAGAACTATCGTTAAGAAAAGTATACTAAGCGTACTAGCATTCCTGAAACAAGAAGAAAATCGAAGGGGCCATACATGAGGTGACAGAGTACTGATGTGGATGTCATTGGCCTTCTTATTAATACAAAAACAGGGCTCTATTTTTCACCAAAGTTGCAACAAAAGATGCAGTTTCTATTTTGTTCTGAGGGTTTAATATGAACATCATTAAGTATTCATGAGAGAAAAATTGCTGCGTTCATAAAAATAAATGTGGTATACTTTTAGTGGTATAGGTACCTGGAATAACTCTGTACTACAAGTGTTAGATGACAGCCCAATTTAATGCTTTTTTAATGATATTACTAAATAAGTCAAATAGGAACGTTTTATCAGATGTTAAAGTTCTTATGTCAGTAAACAGGGAAGTCTGCATGCAAAGACTTTTTTTTTCTTTGAAAAGAAATTTATAACCGGTTATAAGTATGGTGTTGACCTTAATTTCTCATTCTTGGCCATCGGAAGTAAAGAGTCAGAGACATATTTGGATACAAAAAAGCTTCGTTGCTTTTTATTTTTAAAAATAATTGTGTAGGGGCTGGAGTGTTGAGTGGTTACTGGGCTTGCCTAGTATGCCTAAGAAAGTGGGTTTGAACCCCAGCACCACAAACACAACAAAGTGTCAGAGCAATGAAAGCCACATGAAAAACTAAATTCTTTCACTGTCCCTCTTTTAAAAAAAAAAAAGTGTATATACATTCTTTCTATAATCTTAATTTGGCAGGGAGGAAATGATACAAGTTAGCTGCTTTTTACAACACTAAAACTTTTAGTACCTAAGTAATTTCACCTCTGTGATAACATCTGTCTGTTTATTTTTAATAATTTTATATAGTAGTTATGACAATAGCATGGTATGGAACTGGAAATTGACCCCCAACTGATAAACTTACCTAAAATATTAATTGTATAGTTTTTACATTCCATTTTAAAACAAGTAGTTAGAAAAGGTGCTAACATACCGAATTTTAAAATTAGGCCACTTCCTAATCTAAGTGAAATATTTTATTTTTGCACTTTGAGTCATAGTCTCACCTCTGTAGGAGCTACAGAAGAGCCTGAATGAATTGGATAGGGAAAAAATATAAACAAGTTTCAGTTTGTTTATATATTCAGCCAGTGCTGAATGACCCCAATTTGAGTCTCTTGAACATTGTTGTTTTTTTTATTTTTCACTTTAGAAATGACATGTCAACTCAAGTTTTATTATATTTTTAAATCTTGCACTTCAGAATCTTATAATATCTTAAATTGCTGTTTCTGTTACATACTAGGTACAAAAACGCCAATGTGGTAGAGCATTTGCCTAGCATGTGTAGGGCTTGAGTTTGATCCCCAGTATTGAGGGGAAAAAGCCAGTATCTTATCTAAAGTAATTTCATAACCTGATGACTGAAAGATGCTTATTGAAATGTTTTGACCCTTGCTGTTAAAAGACTGCCATTTTTTTTTTTTTCCTAAATGACAGAACAGGACTGAATTTAACTAGAGAGTGACTGATGTTGGCTTTCGGGAAATGTTTCAGAGAAGTCTGGTAACATTAATTTTAAAAAGTTAAATAGCTTAACAACAGACAAATGACCTAACATAAGTCTTCTTTCCTTCATGTGGATTCTATTGTAGAGCAAAATAGAAAAATAGATGCAACTAATGTTGCAGAGATATTGACATTGAGTATCTAACAACAGACTCCTGTGAGGATTGTAAAATAACATTTCAGCCTTGTGATTACTCCTATCTGTTTTAAGAAGAAGGTAAGCTAGATTTCTTATTTATTATTTTAACTATTACAAGGCAGTGTTTACATAAATTAATCACTTTCAAGTCTGTGTTTGGAAAACTTTGTGACAAAATTATTTTGTTTTCTTAAAACACAAAACCTATATATGTTAGTTGTTTCTTTGTTTTGTCCAGAAATTTCCAGGTTTTTGTTTTTATACTTTTTTCTTATTAAAATCTTAATGATAGTGAAGATAGAATTTATGTTTACAACTTGGGTGTGAATATGGCTAGGTGGAGAAGCCACATGCCTTAGGTTTACCTTTTATTTTGACTTTGCACTTGGTTCCACAGTTGCAGACTTGTGACAGGTTTGCATCCTTGAGAGCAAACCAAGGAGCCAAAAGGTCTTGGGCTTGAGGGATGCAAACTAGTTATGTCCTTGATGGATTTTCTGCATGCTTGGGTAACGTGTTGCCCTTCTCCCCTTCCCTCCCCGCTTCCTTCCTTCCTTCCTTCCTTTTTTTTTAAGACCAGGCAAAATACTGTGCTAAAGGGTAACTGAAGGTGGTAGGGAGTCAGAGGTTTTGAAAGAAGGCAAGTTTGGGGTTGGTCAGGTGATTTAAGGGGAAACCTTTTTTTGGCTGTGCTGCAGGATTCTCACCTTGGCTGTCCTCTCAGTAGTTCTCTCAGACCAGAATTGCTAAGGTAAAAATTCACCTTCTGTATGCTGGCTCTGTTTATTCATGTCCTTCTAAATCTGAAAGAGGTAAGCTAATAAGCCTTAGAACCAGTTAGTTAAATAAGTGTAGGCAATTTCCATTGCCCCAAGAGTTAAAGCGCTACCCTTGGTGATCTGCCCTATTCTATACCTGCCTGATAAGACTAGGAATTCCAAAAATCCCACAGTTTGTAAAGGGAGAAGAAAGGAACCAAATCCTGTTGTAACTATGAGAAACAGTCTGTTTTAGGGATATCTGTTTAGAAAGTGTTGCTCATGCCCTCACCAAGTCATACAACACTAATCTGCTTTGTCTGTATTCAGCAGAAGCCAATTTCATCATTAATTTAAAGGATTCTGGATCCAGAATGCTTAAGAATGTTAACTATATTCTTTTAAAATTCTAGTTTAATAAATTTATTCTTTGATAGTCTTTTTGTAGACTGATATTAACCCATACTAAAAGTAATTATATTGTAGTCATTTGTTGGTTCTTTAAGGTATTTAGGCATTTGAGACAAGGATGCTCTTTTAAAATAGTCCATGCTTTCTCAAACAGTATTGGTTTAGACATTTTTCAGAGCCAAAAAAACAAATCAATTTTAATGCCAACTTTACTTGGAAGTTTAGACGGTTGGTATTTTAAGAAGTTTAGCCTGAATTACCCCTTTTCCTCCACAAAAGAGATTTGTAAAGTAATATCAAAGGTCAGAATGCTTCAGTGACCAATTAAAATGGAAAGAAGTAGAGTTGGTTTTTATTGTTTCCTGTCTTTGAGTGACTTTCACTGACTTATAAAATTAGTGTGGAAGTAGGTTTCTTACTTCAACCCAATCAAATGCCTCTAATTTCAAATGACTAATATGTGATATTACTTTGTGTCAATTTCAATTTGTGTGAAATCTATAAGTCATTATTTTGGTTATCATTGTTGGTTTTTAGAATACATTCTACTCTAAATTAACCAGAAGACTTTTTAGTCACTGTACTGCATGTCTCAAAGTAAGGAAGCTTTGTGCTTGATAAGACAGTACAAAAAACACTGTAAGTTTCATTGTTATTTCAAGTCTATTTTGATCTGAACTACTGGGTTGTGGCAAGAACTGAACTTTGCCAAGTCATATTGTCAGGTAGTAATATCATCTTTAAAATGACTAATTTTAGTAATTTTTAATTCAGAGAATCTGAATTGTTAGGGGAATGAAGTATTTCTGATATGGATCAAAAGAAGTGAAAACTGGTACTCAGTTAGCCTGGACTAAAGTGGGCATGTTTAGTTTTGAGAATTCTACTTAAGTCTCCCTGTCCACAGAGAAACTAGTATTATTTGAAGATGTGATATTTCCTGTGGTAGCCATACCTTGAAGCACAGTATTGTACATAAGTAAATATCTTGATTCTAAATTAAATCCAGATTTAACTAATATATATTATTTTATATCTTTGTTGTATTAAAATGTTTGAAAATACTAAAAATAAAATATTTGAAAGTTGGATTGCAGTTTCTTATTTAAAGGTCTTTGCATTATTAATGTAACATGTCTTTTTTATAACAATAATTTTTAATTTTCGGGGCTAAAGTTGTGGCTCCGTGCTTAAAGCACTTGCCTGGCATATATGAGGACACAGGTTCGAACCCCAGCACCACTTACACAATGAAGTGTTGGAGCAGCAAAAGCCACATGAAAAACTAAATAAAATTGATTCTCTCTTTCTTTAAAAAAAAAACAAACAAAACTTTTAATTTTCACAAATAATTGAGCTCTACAGCTTTAAATCTTTAGTATCTAATCCCTGTCATTTACTGATTCCTACTTGTCCATTAGATAAATAATTTTTCCTTTCCCCTTTCTATTTTGTAAACTGGTAAAGCAAAGTAATCTTCCTAAGGATATTAGAATAAATTATAGATTTAAAAAAATCGAAGACTAGAGATATAGTTTAGTGGTAGAACATTTGCCTAGCATTTGCAAGGGCCACGGTTGCATCCCTAGCATCGCAAAAACCAGGGGTAGGGGGAACAAATAATTGCTCGTTCCAAACACAATGAAATTGTCTTTTGTTTGTTTTTGCAGTGCTGGGGGTGGAACCCTGGGCCTTAAACATGCTAAGCAAGTGCTGTACCACTTGGCTATATCCCCATCCCTAGAGTTGTTCATTTTTAACTCGTTTTACTTATAGACTTTTTAGGAAGATGCCATCTTTCTGTCAGATGAATCTTGGAGATAATGATGGATATAGGAAATTTTCAGAAATCACTCATGTGAGCCAGACAGCAAACCCCCTACTCACTGTTTCGAAAATCTGCAGATCTCGGCCCTCATCGGAACCTATTGACTCCAGGACCTTAGCAGAAAAATCACTCTACCAAAACTCCCATTTTAACCAGAAAACTTGCATGTTGGCTGACAACCCCCTCATTCTCTCTGTATCTACCCCAGGCTGTAAGGCGGCAAGTGGGTCTCAGACTCCACTTCTCCCCCCGCCCCCACAGGTTTATTCAGGAGAAACCTGCCTTACTCTCTCCTCTGGGTTGTTAGGGATGGCCCAATGGCCTATGACCACAGAGTAGTTGGACCACAACTCACGGGGTGCAGGGCCATGTAAATTTAATTCATGACTGAACCTGACTTCTTGTTACTTATAATTGTAGCCCTAGTAGTGCTAGCCTCAGCTGGTGTTTCTCTCGGGGGAACTCACTGATGCGGGTTTGGTAGAAGTCAGGTTCGAGTTGAAGAGTGAAACGAAGGGATGCCGAGGCAAGCATAGCTGACAGATTTTATTTTAAGAAAATAATAGGGGAGTTGCTGGAGCAGTGGCTTAGCAGTTGTGGCGCTTGCCTGGCTTGTGTGAGGACACAGGTTTGAACCCCAACACCATGTACACAAAAAGTGTTGGAGCAATGAAAAGCTAAATAAAATTGATTCCCTCCCTCTCTCTCTCTCTTGTAAAAAAAAAAAAAGGAAGAAGAAAGAAAGAAAATAAGGGCTGGAGCAGTTGCTCAGTGGTTGAAGTGTTTGCCTGGCATGCACATGGACCTGGGTTTAAACACCAGCACTGTGGGGAAATCTCGGCCCTTGTCCCTAATGCCAATCCAATAATGAGGAAAAATTTTGAGAAAAAGTAAAAAGGTTATTGCTTGCTAGCAAAGGAGAAACACAGGGACTCCTGTTCCACAGACTGTGATTCTCCCCATGGGGGGAACAAGTGGGACTTTTAAAGGATACATTAATTCCACACTTTGGCTGTCCAGAGTTGTCATTCACGTGTTAATTTGGTACATAGTTATTTCTGAGATCTTCTACCCTCCCCAAAGTCTGAATTACTTCATTCCTGTGGTGGGTGTGTGTTCAAGGACTGAGAACTCTGCCTGGGATGGGGAATAAAGGTAATCCTGTTTCCCCTGAGACTAGTGAAGGGGAAGGAGAGAGGAAGAGAAAGAAATGTACTGTTCTAAAAATAAGTCCAAGGGCTGGAGCAGTGGATAGGCCGTTATGGTGCTTGCCTGGCATGCGCAAGGAGGAGAGTTCAAACCCCAGCACCACATACACAACCAAGTATCAGAGCAGTGAAAGTCACGTGAAAAACTAAATAAAGAAATGAAATGCAGAAGCAAAAATGACTTATAAAAATAAGTCCAAATGGGGCTGGAGTGGTGGCTTGGCCAGTTACAGCTGTTGCCTGTTATGCACAAGTACGCAGGTTCGAACCCCAGCACCACGCACAAAACGAAGTGTCAGAGCAATGAAAGCCACAGAAAAAATAAATAAAAATTGATTCTGTGTCTCATTATCCCTCTCCCTTAAAAAAAAAGTCCCAATGGCAGAGCACCAAGGGCCATATTCAAAGCGTAAAATGGAGCATTGTTACAGCAACATATACACAACCAAGTGTCTGAGAAACAAAGGTCAGATAAAAAAATTAAATAAAATTGATTCTCCTTTCCTTCTCTCTTTAAAAAAAGGGGGTTGGGGGGGGCCTCGGTGGTTGTGGCGCTTGCCTGGTGTGCATGAGTTCGAACCCCAGCACTGAGACAGGGAAAAAAAGTTAGGCAGTCAGAGTAGTTAGTCAATTAAGGGAAAACCGTTTTTTTTTTTTTTTGTTTTTGTTTTTTAACCTTTAAGATCAATTTGATGTCCCCAATGCTAATGAGAAGGGTCTGGCAAGGTGGTTTCAAATGCAAACACTTCCTTCTGCTAAGCAAGCGCCACATTCTTTCTTTTGATGCCTGAGGTCCAAATCTGGCTGGACCCAACCAGAGGATGACCAATGGCGAACTTCCTACAAAAAGGACAAAACCTAGGGGCTGGAGCAGTGGCTTGGCATGCACAAGTACACGGGTTCAAACCCCAGCATCCACATATGTAGGTGTCAGAGCAATGGAAAGCCATGTGGAAAAAAAAAACTCAATAAAAATGGATTCTCTCACTGTCCTCTCTTTAAGAAAAGAAAAGGTGTGGGGCAACCCAGCTGCCTGTTGGACTCCGCCCCTCCTGCTCTGGGGGAAGTCGGCTTGCTCTTTTCCCTGTGCTTTTCTTTCTCTCTCTTTTTTTTTTTTAATAAAGAGAGAGGGACAGAGAAAGAGAGAAACAACTTTATCTAGTTTTTCACATGGCCTTAGTTGCTCCAACACTGAGTTGTGTACGTGGTGCTGGGGTTTGAACCCCGGTCCTCGTGCCTGCCAGGCAAGCGCCGAAACCTCCGAGCCACCGCGCCAGCCCCTCCCTGTGCTTTTCTTAAAATAAAATCTGTGTGCTGTGCCTGCCTCGGTGTCCCTCGGTATCATTCTTCGAGAGGACAGGAACCCAGCACCCACCAAACCGGCATTCCTGGTTAGCTGTAGTGAACTTGGAGGGTGCTCTGAATCTCAAATCTTATATGAAGGGGAGGTAAAGAGGGATAAATGAAGAGTAAGACAGAATTGGAAGGAGGAAGAAGGAGGGAGCATAAGAGCTCTGACTTCCCGCCTTGGGTTTCTGCACCTTTATGTAAGGAAGAAGGCGAGTGAAGTGAAGAGGAGCGCCAGTGGCTCAACAGCACTGCGGGTTTACTCAGGAGAAACCTGCACGGGGGTCTGGTGGAGTCTGAGACCTACCCGCTGCGTACAGCCTGGGGCAGAAGTAGAGTGAAGAGGGGGGAGGGGCCAAGGTTTGAGTTTCCTGTTTAAAATGGGAGTTTTGTTGGAGTGTGATTTTTCTGCTAAGGACCCATAGTCAATAGATTGTGATGAGGGCTGGAGTCAGTAGATTTTGAAACAGTGAGTAGGGGGTTTGCTGTCTGGCTCACCTGAGTGATTTCTGGTAGTTTTCCATATCTGTCACCTGCCGCCTGGTGGAACAATAAAGGAAGGCCTGCTACAGAGGTGACATTTAAGCAGAAGCTTGAAGCAGTAGCAGGTAGATGTGGAGTTGGAGCAAGTACGCTGGACTCTGGAGCAGCTGAAACTGGCCAAGGCCTGGACATAAATTCCTTAAATAACAAAATGTTGAAGTTATTTTCAGGAAGCGCCTCCAGAATCTAATCAAGGACAGTTCGAAACCAACATTTCAAGAATGCACGTATGCAGAGAAAGCCCACTTTGTCTGGTTGATGCTTTTTTTGTTTGTTTGTTTGTTTGTTTTTAAAGAGACAGAGGGTCAGTGAGAAAGAGAAAGATAATTTTATTTAGTTTTTTTTCATTACTCCAACACTTCGTTGCTTATGTGGTCCTGGAGTTCAAACCCTTGTCCTCATGTATGCCAGGCAAGCACCATAACTGCTGAGCCACTGGTCCACCCCCCAAATTTCTCCCCCTCATCCTGAAATGAAATGTGTGACTTGTGACGAGACATAAAGGCCATCTACATCTGTATAAAAGAACCCAAAAACTGCCCCTTCTTGACATCCAATGAGCAAGCAGCTTCTGACCCGCCCAACATCATTCCTATAAATTCTTTTGCTGCCAGCTGACTGGGGAGGCAGATTTGAATTTGAGTATTCGTATCTGTCTTTACTGCTCTACTTTGCAATAAAGCTCTTTGCAAAAACAAGTGCCATGATACTAGCTCCGCTGGGCATTAGGCAGTGAGCCATTGCTTGCTGTCGCTGATGGATATGAAAGTTACCACAAGCCACTCAGCCAGGCAGCAAACCACCTCCCTACTCACTATTTCAAATTTACAGGCCCTCATTGGAATCTATTGCCTCCGGGGCTCTTATCAGTAAGAGAATTCCCACCCTACTGAAAAACCCAGTCTAACTAGAAAACTTGCACGTTGGCCCTTCCCCCCTCATTCCTTCTATATCTACCCCAGTTTGTAAGCGGCAGAGGGGGCCCAGCCCCACAGGGTCCCCCCTCCACAGGTGTCTCCCGAATAAACCTGTGTTACTGTTGACCCACCACTCTTTTCTCTTTATTTCCTTCATTTTTTTGTCTCATTTCTTATAGTCACAGCCTTGGTTCCACAGTTAAGCGCAAACAGTGGAAAGGCAATTAGAAATGAACTTAGAGAAGTAGCTAGAGTTGTAGTCATGCAGACCTTCAAGATTGGTAAAGACTCAATTTTGCTTCAAGTGCCATGAGAGAGAGAAAGAATCAATTTTATTTAGTTTTTCATGTGGCTTTCGTTGCTCTGACACTTCACTGTGTACATGGTGCTGGGGTTCAAATCCAGGTCCTCGCGCATGTCAGGCAACCACTGTAACCACTGCTCCACCCCTGTTATCCATTGTTAATTCATCAGGCTCTCTTGAGTCCTTTGTTAGGAGCCTAGAAGTGAAGGGATGCACCAGGAAATGGCAGCTAAGGCAGAGTTGGATAAAACAAATGTAACATTAACTGAAAAATACTGCCGCGAAAAGAAGCAGCAGTGGATGTAACAGGAAGCAGGTTTTTAACTTCTCAAAAAAAAAATAATAGACTGGTGAACTAGTAAATTTTTTTTTGATTCCGAGATCAGCCTTTACAGGTGGGCTCCAGCAGAGGGTGCTGCAAATCTCCAGCAGCCCATGTGCCTTTATCACTTTGGCACAAAATGAACTATGAAGTTACTATTCGAAAGAAGCACAGCTGAGCATCAGAATCACCTGGCTTGTCAGAGTATATGCAAGACCCTAGTTCACAGTTTAATTCAGTTAACTGGGAAGAATTTTTCATTTCCTACAGGTCCTCAGGCGATACTGAGGCACCCAGTCAGATTGGTTCTCCGTTAGGAGGTGGTAAGAATCACCTGACTTGTCTTTCAACACACCCACATCTTGAGGCACTAACCCCTACAGCATTTCAGAGAAGTGTGGAGTGAGAATTCAGGTTTTCTCAAAGTCTCCTCTAATTTCCCTCTCCTTCCTCTTAAGCAATTGTGAAAGTACTCTTAAATTGTATAAATGATTACTGCAAGTATCTTGGTTAGCTTTTCATTCTCCCATTCCATCTTTTAGTTTTGGTTCTCAATTTTACAATTTTAATGTATAAAAACGCATTTAAACTGGGGGCTTTGGTGCATGTCTGTAATCCCAGCAAGGATTACAGGGGAGGCTGAGGCAGGAGGATTACAAGTTTGAGGCCAGCCTCAACAACCTAGCAAGGCCCTAAGCAACTTAGACCCTGTCTGAAAATAAAAAAATAAAAAGGGCTGGGGATGTGGTTCAGTGATAAGCACCCCTGAGATTCAATCCCCAGTACCAAAAAATAAAATATAAAAATACATTTGATTTCTGGATGCTAACCTTTTATCCTGTGATATTACCAAACTCTCATGTATTAGTTGTAGTTCTTTTGTAGATTCTTTAGAATTTTTTTCAGTTATAGACAATCATATCATCTGAATATGGACAATTTTGTCCTTCCCTCATTCCATCTTTTTTTTTTTAAGAGAGGAACAGTGAGAGAGAGAAAAAAACAATTTTTATTTAGTTTTTCATGTGGTTTTCATTGCTCTGACACTTTGTTGTGTATGTGGTGCTGGGATTGGAACCTGTGTCCTTGCACATGCCAGGCAAATGCCGTAACTGCTGAGCCACTGCTCCAACCCCACTAGATGATTTTTGATGTCATGATAACAGAGGCATTGAGACTTTACTTATTTAGAGGGAATGATAAGTTGAATAGTTTATACAATTTATAAACACAGGGGTTTTAAACTAAAATACTGTGGAGCCAGGTGCAGTTTGGCACACCTGTAATCCCAGTGGTTTGGGAGACAGAGGCAGGAGGATCCCAAGTTGAAAGCCAGCTTCAGCAACTTAGCAAGGCCCTAAGCAACTTTGCAAGACTCTGTTTCAAAATTAAAAATAAAAAGGGCTGGGAATGTGGCTCAGTGGTTAAGCACCCCTTGGTTCAATCTTCAATCCCTGGTAGGAAAAGTAAAGAAAAGGAAGGGAAAAAAACTTATACCAAAGAGCAACTTTATTAGCATAGTTCCACTGGAGTCATAAGGTCATAAAGTGAATTTCTGAATTTATTTTAATGTACTTTATGATCCAGTCAAACCAGCTGTACCTAGTCATTCTGAATAACTCGAAGTTCTTGGCACTGCAGAGGATAGTGATTCATTCAAAAGGTGTGTCTTTTTAGCTTGTCTCATAAAATTGCTGGAAACTCAGATAAATCTGATGCTGTTTGGGGGGGGTTGTTTTATCTTTGGTACTAGGAATTGAACCCAGGAGTGCTTAACCACTAAGCCACATCCCCAGCCGTTCTTATATTTTATTTTGAGACAAGGTGTTACTAAGTTGCTAAGGCTGGCTTTGAACTTGCTATCTTCCTGCGTCCGCCTCCCAAGCTGCTGGGATTATAGGTGTGTACCACTGTGCCTGGCCTGATGCTGTTGTGAAGGAAGTGGGGCAGGTGTCCCTGTTACACTTTGGCCGCCACATTGGAACCTCATGAGCTTGGTGGATTTCTGTTCTTAGGGAGCTGTGGCAACAGCCCTGACTCCGCAGGCTCAGACTGCTCCCAGTCTTCCCCACAAAAAGCAACAACAAAAGCCCACACCTGTATACCTGCACATACACGTAGAACTTTCCTATAACATACAGGTCTTATGGGCTGTATGTTATAGCAAAGCAAAGCATCTTAGAACAGAAGGTGGTTACCCTTTGTGGGAGGCGGGGAGACCTGGCTACATAGGAACACATTTGCCTACCTAGAGAGAAAAGAGCCCCTTAAAAGTCGTAGACTGTGCCCCCAGCAGGGTCGCAGGCATTTCTTCTAGCTGTGGCTTTTTTTCTTTTGTGTGTGTGTTGGGCTGGCAGAGGGGGAAAGGATAAGGGAATGCAAGGGGGGAGTTCCAGTGCTTCTGAGCTACACCCCCAGCCCCACTTTTCTATTTTGATAACATTTCCTGGACCTGTGGCTTCAAGGAGCAATGAGACTGGGAATAGCCTTTCCTCTCATTAGAGAGTAATGTTGGGCTATTGGGACAGGTTGAAGCCCTTCACTGAGCCTCTTCAGAGGCCAAACCGCAGCTAGGAGCACAGGCAGAAAACAGGAATTTCAGCGGCTTCCTCCTGCAAAGACCCATACGATAGGTTACTTTGGGGGCCAAGCCTGCTGAGCTGTGGTTTCCTCTAGTAAGTCAGACTCCTTAAGAAAACCTTAACACCCAAGTGGCCTGACATCCTGAAATAAACAAGGCAATACTCTAAGCTAGGCAAGAAAACCTGGGTTCTGGATGTCCTAATTGTGTCCCTTCATTGACACATTGTCACCAGCCTTTGTAGTTTCCTTCCTTTGGTTTCCCTGCCATTTTTTCCAACTGTGTTGAGCAGATGTTTTCACTGCTTTAAAATAGCCCTTCTAGATTGTGTTTAACAGGGTTTAAATAGATCTACCTCTGCAAAGGGTTCTGGAGCACATTTCTGGTCTTCCCAGCCCAGAATTAAGCAGTTTTAGGTCTCAAATATGGTTCTTTCATATATGTGTATGTTACATACTTAATATATACATATAAAATGGGTTTTATATAAATTTCACATTTATATTACATTTTTTTTTTTAAAGAGAGAGGGACAGTGAGAGACAGAGAAAGAGAGAAACAACTTTAGTTTTTCACATGGCCTTAGTTGCTCCAACACTCAGTTGTGTACGTGGTGCTGGGGTTTGAACCCAGGTCCTCGTGCTTGCCAGGCAAGCGCCGAAACCGCTGAGCCATTGCTCCAGCCCCTATATTACATATTTTGAATACAGTTGCAGTATCTATGGGGCTTGGTTACAGGACAACTCCCTATACCAAAATCATCAAATGCTTGAGTCCCATGTATAAATGACATAATATTAAATAGAAATTATGCACATCCTCTCATATGCTTTCTTTCTTTCCTCTTTTTTTTTTTGAGAGAAGGACAGTGAGAAAGAAAGAGAATCAATTTTATTTAGTTTTTCATGTGGCTGAGACTTCATTGTGTACGTGGTGCTGGGGTTTGAACTCTTATGCTTGTGCATGCTGGGCAAACACCTTAACTGCTGAGCTACCACTCCAGTCTCTCATATGCTTTCAATGATCTCTAGGTTAATGGCAATACCAAATAAAATATAAATGCTATGCAAATAACTGTTGTATGGCATTGTTTAAGGAACAACAAGAAAAAAAGTCTGCCCATGTTCATTCAGGTACAATTTTCTTTTTGAATAATCTCTGTGGTCAGTTGAATCCATGGATATGTAACTGACAGATTCAAAGAGCCAACTGTGTTTCCCTGAGTCATTGGATGGCTTGACCTGCATCTCCTAATTGGCTCTTCTGTCCTCCTGTCTGAGACGCCCTTTTCCTTCTGCAAATGGCTGTTGTGTTCCCCGACACAAGTTAACAGCTGTGAATGAGGCCCAGATCTCAGGCACTTCAGCAGAGTTAGAAGATGAAGGTCACACTGACCACCCTCAAGAGTTTATACAAATGCCATAAAAGCGATGGGAGGCTCCAGGAGGAGCTGGATCTGGAAAGACTATAAACACACCCAAAATACATGGGCTAGTGCAGGTCCCCTGAGCAGCAGACACCAACATGGAATTAGATGTGCAAGAGATGTACTGAGCGATATACATGCAAAGGACAAAAGGGAGAAACCTAAGATTGTGATCCAGGATCAGAGGAAGATACAATAGGAGGAGTCTCAGATGGCAGTATAATTCTAAGACAAGCGGACCTGAACACAAGGACATGGGCTGCCTGTTAAAAACCTCACATTTTGTGAGGATGCATATCCCTGACATACTTGATCATCAGATGTGGCTTCAGTGGGTCTAGAACGGCAGCAGCTGGAGCTGTGAGCCCACTACACCTGCCACAGCAGATCTGAACAGTGTACTTTCATTGTTGTCATCACAGACCTGGAGGGATTGGCCAAATTTCATGGGTGGCTATGTTGGGATTGGTGTTTAAGATAACCTGCTTTCTATGGAATACTAGCCTGTCAAGATCCATTTTGAGAAATCAGGAGCCATACTGCATTCTCTCAGAGATGCATCACATACAACAGTGGTGAACAGAGAAGTTCTACTTGAAGAAATGAGTTAATCTTGGTTTAATCCAACAGTTCCCTACTCTGATCACATATATTAGTATCTTGTGCAATTAGTATTCAACAAAGCTGGGCTGGCTTAGAAAGCTGGGTTTAGACCTATAGAATGGAGGCCTTTAACCTGTATCTGGTGCATGGATTGTTCATGAGGTTTAAAAGAGGGGAGTGATTCACTCATCGGGCAGTAGTGTTTAGTGGGGATTGGAGAAGAGGGTGACCCTCGAAGTCAATGACTGATTCTTAATCCTTACAGCCATATCTAACCTGGAATTGCCCCCAGTCTCCAGACATAAGGAAGTGAACCATCTGGAATGTAAATTGCTTCACCAACTAAAACTCCAGGAGAACTCAAATTGGTGGGAAGAAAGGTGGGTCATCCAGTATCAAACTGACCAGCCTCCCACAGCCAAAATAATGGCCCATTGTCCCTCTTGCTTTCTCATCAGCTTCCCTCTGTACTGAGTGTCCAAGAGGCCTGCAGCCAAATTGTCCTTGTGACCTCCCAAGCCTCAGAATTCTTCCCTCCCCCTCTCCCTCCTTCAACTCCCTCCCACACCAGCCCCAGAGATACAGGGTAGCCACATAGTAGATGAAGGCAGCCGTGGGATGTGAGTCATGAGACATTCTTTGCAGTGAGCCAGTGATGGGTCTGGGGGAGAAGCCAGCTCCCTTCTTCCTCATTTACTTTCATTGTGGAGATTCAGGACCCCACCGCAGATTTAAAAGTGAAAAATTTTGGAGGGAATGCTCTTTCAATAAATGAGAACCATGATACGGATGGTCCAAATCAGTGTCTGGGGTACATGCTTTTTTTTTTTTTTTTAAGAGAGAGGGACAGTGAGAGAGACAGAGAAAGAGAGAAACAACTTTATTTAGTTTTTCACATGGCCTTCGTTACTCCAACACTCAGTTGTGTACGTGGTGCTGGAGTTTGAACCCGGGTCCTCGTGCTTGACAGGCAAGTGCCGAAACCGCTGAGCCACCGCTCCAGCCCCTGGGTACATGCTTTTAATCACCATTTACATTGCCTCTTATTGTCAAGGCTTAAAAATTAGTGGGTAAGGCCTTGACAGTAGGAGGCAGTGTAAGTGGTGGTTAAAAGCATGTGCCCCAGACTCAGAGCTGGGCTTAAATTCTGTCTCCATCACTTAAAAGAACTAGCTATGCACAATGGGCCAGGTACTTAACCATGTTTTTCAACAATAGTGCCTATCTCAGAAGGTTTTCTATTTTATTTATTTATTTTTTATTTTTTTAAGAGAGAGGGACAATGAGAGAGAGAAAGATATAATCAATTTTATTTAGTTTTTCATTTAGCCTTCATGGTTCCCACATTTAGTTGTATATGTGGTGCTTGGGTTTGAACTCAGGTTCTCATGCATGCCAGACAAGCGCCACAACTGCTGAGCTACCGCTCCAGCCCCAGAAAGTTGTTATTAATAAAGGTTGAATTAATAAAATGGTCTGGAGAGGTAGTTTCGATAGAGTGCTTGCCTGGCATGTGCAAGAACCCAGGTTCAAACCCCAGCACCACATACACAACTAAGTGTTGGAAAAACAAAAACCAGATGAAGAATAAATACAAGTGACTCTTTCTCTGTCTCTATTTTTTTTTTAAGAGAGAGGGAGCAGTGGCTCGGGTGGTTACGGCGCTTGCCTGGCATGCGCAAGTACACGGGTTCAAACCCCAGCACCCACGTACACAGCTAAGTGTCAGAGCAATGAAAGCCACGTGAAAAACTCAATAAAAATTGATTCTGTCTCTCTTTCTCTCTCACTGTCCTTCTCTCTTTAAAAAAAAAAAATAGATGTGTGAGAGGGAGAATCAATTTTATTTTTTAATTTTTTTTTTCATCTGGCCTGTTTCTCTGACACTTTGTTGTGTATGTGGTGCTAGGACTCAAAGATTCTAACGCCCGTCCTCACACATTCCAGGCAAGTGCTCCAACCAGTAAGCAGCTACTACAGCCCCTCTTCTCTTTCTTAAAAATAAAACAAGAAGAAAAAGAGAGAGGTAATAAAGCACACAAAGTATTTGGAGCAATGCCTAGAACCCCTCCCCCAAAAATGCATTGTTTGTGTTAGCCATGATTATTTTGAAGGTGTTTATTATTCATCATTGTTAGATATCGGGGATCCAGTTGAGCAAGAAATAGTTCCCAGTTGAATGCTATATAATCCCAGCTACTCCAGAGGCTGAGGCAGGAAAATTACAAGTTTAAGGCCAGACTCAGCAATTTAATGGAACCCTACCTCAATATAAAAAATAAAGGCTGGAGATGTAGTTCAGTGGTAGAACACCCCGGGTTCAGTGCCAGTACTACAAAAAACAAAAGTAAACCAGTAATGGATTGATGAATGGATAGATGGATAGATATGGAATAAAGGAAATAGTGTAAAATGGCAATTGTAAAATCTAGGTAGTAGATATATGGATGGATATTCAGTACAGTCATCCCTCAATATCTCTGGGGAATTGGTCCCAGAACTCTTTGAGGGTGAAAAAAAAAATCCACGTTATATAAAATGGAATTGTATTTGCATATCCTCCTGTAGACTTTAAATCATCTCTAGATTAATTACAATACTTAAAACAATAAAAATGTAAATAGTTGTTATACTGCACAGTGTAGGGAATAATAACCAGAAAAAAAATTCTGCACATATTCAATACAGATGCAGCGTTTTTCAAATTTTTTCAGTCTGTGTTTGATCAAATCTGTGGAAACAGAACTCGTGGATTTGAACAATCAAGTGTATGTAGATTTTTTTGGTATATTTAAACATTTCATAATACAACATTAGGAAAATATTTAACAAATGTCATAAAAGTTCAGAGGAAGCAAAATGAACTTGGGGCTGGTAAGTCAGAAAAATGTGCCACGGGTTGGGGATGTAGCTCAGTGGTAGGGCATGTGCTTAATATGCACAAGGCGCTGGGGTCTCAGAGGATTTCTCTTAAAACATTGGGGATGGAGAGACATTCTAGGGAAAGTGAGCAGCATAAACAGTGACAGTGACATAAAAACAAACCAACAACAACAGAATGCTCTGTGATTCAGGACTAATTTGTGACCTTAATTGGCACCAGCAAGTGGAAAACATGACTGATGCAAGGCTGGATCATGGTCCATGGCCTATGGGTAAGTGGGAGCCACTGAAGATTCTGGAGTTCTTTTCTGCATTTTTCCCACCACTATGCGCTAAGCTTTCCCATAGAAAGTGCTGAGCTTTTCTAAGGAACAAAGCTGTTTGACCAGTGTTCTAAGTGGAATTGAGGGAGGCTCCAGGTTGCTGACTAGAGGATGAGCAGTGAAGTTCTCTTACTTCAGTCTCCATCCACATTGACTCAGGATCATTATCAGTTGGGAGGAGCCATATGACACTTGTACTTAATTTGTGACCTGTTAGGCTGTAACTCCACTACCTGCTTTAATCTCACATGTAATACTACATTCTAATCAGAGTGGAATCCACCCTGTATATGATCTGGGAAGTTGAAAAATGTTCCTCTTTATCTCCAGTCACTGCTGGAATATGATAGTCTAGATCAGTAGTTTTCATGCTTCAGTGTGCCTAAGAATGGCAGCCTCAGGTTGTATGTATGCCCAAAACAACCCAGGCACACTGCTTTTTTTTGGTGCCTTATATATTTATATTTTCTGTGTGTGTGTGTGTGTGTGTGTGTGTGTGTGTGTGTGTGTTACTGGGGATCAAAATCAGGGCTTTGCACCTGCTAGGCAAGTGTTCTACTACTGAGCAACACCTGCCCCACCCCCTTATATGCACAATTCAAGGGATTTCCATAGGTACTGGCTTTACTTTTGAGGCCAATCAATCCTAGGGTACCCTTCATTCCTGCCATGGGTCCTAATTGTCCTAAATACAAACGCCACTGTTCATTTGTGTTCTCCCTAGCTTTTACCCCATCCTGTCTCTGCCCCCTTTTTCCTAGTTGGACCAATGCTGCCCTCCCTGTCACCCCAGTCCACTGTGCTTTAGAGCCCTGTTCTATTGTAAACAAACACACGGAGTCCTCAACTTCACCATGGAAGGTTTTCGCTCTCCTCATCTTTTCCCAGGGATACTGGCCCCAGGGAAGACTGTTCATTTTCCTATTCTGTCCACATCCTTGGGCTGGGCCTAGGGATTGGAAGGGCAGTCTCTTTCCTCATGCCTCCACCCTTCTACTAGATCACCTCCTTTGACAGTTATGCCATCAGTTAAACCGTCCTTTACTTGTAATACTTTTTTTTTAATTAAAAAAATTTGGGGGCTGGAGCAGTGGCTCAGCGGTTTCGACACTTGCCTGGCAAGCACGAGGACCCGGGTTCAAACCCCAGCACCACGTACACAACTGAGTGTTGGAGCAACAAAGGCCATGTGAAAAACTAAATAAAGTTGTTTCTCTCTTTCTCTGTCTCTCTCACTGTCCCTCTCTCTTTAAAAAAAAATTTTTTTTTTGTTTTGTGATTGGGGATCAAACCTAGGGCCTCACAATCAGACATTG